>JBAFWW010043268.1:15221-26879 GCA_036873685.1 Agapornis canus
GGGGGGGGGGGGGGGGGGGGGGGGGGGGGGAAGCAGGGAAGGGAGAGGAAAGAAAGGAATACAAAAGTCCCTTATAATGTTTGCTCATACAAGAGTCTTAACTCTGAGGTAGAAAACAAAAAGTGGGCTTAAATATCTATGTTTCAAAATGTAAGAATTTGCATTTCAGGTTATTTGAGGTTCCATTCTTCCTTCTGGGTTGCTGAGGATGTTCAGGGAAGATCTGAAAAAGGTGGCTGTGAATCCACCAAACCTGCAAAGAATACAGGATTAGTCAGATTCTGAACAGCCTGTGAGAAACATCAGAGGAGCCTAATCCAACGAGATGAATGGGTGACACAGTGTCAGGCAAGGTTCAGGTCTGTTCAGGCAAAGTATTGCACACTGAAGGGGATTAAAAAATGGACGTGCTCATATGCCTTACAGGTCTCTCAATTACCTGCAGTGGCTTGGGAAAGGCAGCTGAGTGTCACTGTGGACAGCTCAGTGATCATTTGGATGCAGAGCACAGTTCTAATTTATTGGTCAAGCAAGACATTAGACTGTGAAAGGAACAGGATGGGTAATAATGTGTAAAATGCAAGCAACTAATAATGTAAGTCAATGATGGATTCACATTTGGAATAATATATGCAGGACTGGTCACCCAGCACTCCCAAATTCCACAATCAGCCTTCACCAAAGCAAGTTCAAAGAGTTCAGAGAAAGGTGACAGGAATGGAAAAAGACATGCAAAATTTCCCACATGACAAGTGACTCAAAAGACTGCATGTTGCCTTTAAAAAAAGGTGAAAAAGGGGGGATATGGTATAAATATTGTAAAGGTAGGTTGTCATATACAGACTGCAGATAGAAAACCTATTTAGCCTGTGTTCCAATTCAAGACCAAGAGAGGAGCGAGTGAACTGAAAAGTAGCAATTTCAGAGCTGACCAAGAACAGAAAAAACTTGTGCACACATATCATTGGTTTTGATGCCATCGGACGTCAGCTGCTAAGCCTGTAGCTGCAAGTAGTTTGTCATGATAGGTGTGGGCTTGTGGAGTGAATGGCTAGTGCTGGGGACCTGCCACCCATGCTTATTGTGTCCTCAGGGCTTTTGCACTGTGCTGATGCCACAGCCCATCAACAGCAACTTGTTAGTGGCGCTCCTTAGGTGCATACTGTGGGTTATTTTCATCCAGTAAATGTATTAGTTGATAGAAGTAAATACTCCACACAGTGAACCAAAGTCTGGCCCAGAGGGACCGTAGGAGCCACAATTCAAAAGAAAGGTAGATGTGTCCTTAGAGTCCAAGAACATGCTGAGACGCAATGTGAGGCTTTACAATCGTACCATAAAAAGAATGTTAGAATTATATTAAAGAAACTTGGAAGCAGATACCTGTTTCCTTTTACTTTGTTTTACTTTTTCTTTAGGTTTTGAGGTATTTTTCCAATAAGTGAGGATGTAATATTTTGGGTTAAGGTCCAACGAAGACAGAGGTCTCTGATGCCTCTTCATAGCCAGTCAATTATGGCATGAAATTAAATATTCAGGAGTGGTTAATATAAACGATTTGATAAACTTGTGCATGCTTAACATACCTTTATTTATCTAATTTTCTAGGGTGTTTCTTGTGCTGCTGTTTCTTTACTTCTCTTGTCCACAGTTCAGACTCTGGAGTAGCCTTTGAAATTGCAGCAGGCATATGTTACACCAAATCCAACAGATTAATTGTTTTAAAAAAAATTCAAGTGGGAGCAATGCCATGTATTGAATACCCACAGCACAACGGGCACCTTGGTGTCTGCATGGTAGGTGGCTCTAATACATTTGAAGTCAGGTTCATGGTTGCATTTCACTTAACCTCAAAAGTATGTGCAGTGACAACTCTTCCAGCCTTAGACTTACTTAACTGGAGGCAGGTATGGCTATTGTTAATGTTATCCCTATTTAGGTTTTGACTAAAAAATATTCTGAACTATCTACCAACTATCAGCTATCAACCAGTAAATGAGACCAAGGAAAGATGAGAAGTGTCTCAGCAATAACAGCCAACCCAACACGTTAGTTCAGTTAACAAGAAGTCTTTTTGGAGGTTTTAGACCTGCTTTAGGATTCCACCAGGAAACGAAAGGCTTCCACTTTCTGAAGAGGGCCTGGGACCTCCTGTGCTGGGCAGTTTTTTGGTGACAGGGGACAGAGATGGGACATGACTGTGCCCAAGCTTCTAGGTGGTAGTGAGCCCAGCAGTGTGGTAGTGTTTGTGTGGCAGCAAGGGGGGAATTTTCCTTTATGCATGTCCCAGTGCATGCACAGACACTGAGCTTGGCTTGAAGGATGTGTGACTCTACTACTAGTGTAAATAACAGAAACTGAACCAGCCCTGTCAGCTGTACGGTCAGGGAGGGCAAATGAAGACCACTGGACTGTTTGCTCCCCAGTGGGCATCAATGGTTCCCCCGCTGCCCCTTCCTGCATCCGGTGCACCCTGACAAAAGGTCTTGGGAAACTGCCCTGTGGAGACCACTATGTGACATCTGGAAGATGCACCTATCTCTGGAGGAGAGTAGCTCTGCTATAATTATTCATGTCTGATAATTAACCAGGATGTAATTAGATATAATCACCCTGACAACAGTGTGCACCTTTTTCAACAGACAAGGAGGAGGCCTTGTTGTCCACCTGTGTCTGATCAAAAGAGATAATAGAGGAGCAAGCCATTAGCGTGCACATGGTAAGAGAGCTGGGCCAGTGCTCCCATTGAAGGCCTGATAAGTGATACAGCCAGCATGGGAGAAAATAATTAATTCATGATATTTTTTAAACTGTCTTTGCCATCATGATCTCAGTTGTCAGTGGCCAGCCTGTTTGAATAATGCTGCATTAAAATCTATATAAACAAACAAACAAACAAAAGACCAGGGCAGCTAAAAAAGAGAAACATTTTCTACACTATCAGCAGGATTCAGTGACATTATTTTGTCTCTTTGTTGCAGCAAACAACACAGGAACAGCTGAAATGCTTTGTATCCATGGCACTTACCCAAAACCTGCTTAACACAAATGCGCCATTGCCCACTACAAGGACCCTGTCCTCTGCTCATCCAGAATCACCAGGGTCATGCATGGAAATTCCCAGCCCCTGGAAGGAAGGCTTAAAAATGTGGTCTGTGAGTTCCTGGTGCCTGCCTGAGCCTTGCTTTGAGGGGCAGCTGAGATCCCTCTGCTTTAGCCCCAGGGTAGCTGCATGTAGAAAAGAGCAGCAGTGGGGCTGTGGGGCTGTGTCAAGGATGCCTCAACACCCAGGGCAGCATTGTTGAATTGTCAGGAGCAGCTGCTTTCCCACATGCCATCACCATCAATGGCAGCCCCCTGCCTACTGCTTCGGCTGTGCCACCTCCCCCAGGGCACAAACATGAGACTTGCCCCTTTCCCAGTGGATGTTGTCCCTCCAGCTCCACTGGAGGGCAAAACAGGGAACTTGTGGTGGAGGCATTTTACAGGGCTCCTCTCAGCAGGTCCTGCTGCCAGCCTGCTCACTGGGGCTCATGCCATCCGTCCACAGGGTCCTGGAGAAAAAGCATTTCCCAAAGGCAGACGTGCGTGCACTGTTCTGTGCTGGACCACAAGCAAAAGAAATCATATCAGAATGGACCCTTTTTGCAGGAGAAGATGGACCAGATCCATCCATCCCCCCCCGCCTCTGAAATTGGCTCCTAGGTATGAAGGCTGAAGTGGACTCTGCACTTTACGCAGGGTGAAAGCAACATTTCTGGCCTTCTGCTTTAGGTCTTAGATTTTCCTCCTGAACACTGTGTGTAACACAGGTTGTGCCCTCAACAGCTTTAAATGATCTTTCAGGATGCCAAAATGTTAGTAGTTAGTACCTGAACTAAGCTTTCTAAAAAGCAAGATCTCCTAAAGCAGAAACTTTGTCATATTTACAGTAAAAATAACTAGAACTTATTACATTGCAGCAGAAAGTGCTGCTAATTGGCTTCGTGGTATGTTCTGTGCTACATGCTCATAGACCTCCACAAAAAAAAAGCCATGCTGGAGTCAGTCAGGGCACTGATACAATTGACATTGGGAGACAATGAAGTCTAGCCACAAGTCAGTCTCTCAGTCTCTGACAAGTTAGTCACTCAGCCACTTCACTGTAATTCTATTTATGCTCCCAGCACTGAACACACATGTTTTAGTCAGGCTCAGTGCTGATACCTGCACCTGCCCATGCTTGATTCACTGTGAACAGGACAAGTTCTGGGTAACCACCAGCTTCCCCCATCTGTGCAGGACGGCACCGAGACAAGCTGTCTACAGTCAGACATCTGCCTTTTGACCAGTGAGCTCAAGGTACTTGGTCTTCCTGTATTCTCTTTGACACAAATCTTTCTTTATTTTTCTTATGTATTCATTTGGTATTTATTTTTCTGTTTCCTCTGAATTTGCTGTCTTTTCTTCATGGGCAAATCCCATTTTTACAAGCCCAAAACGGATGCATTGTTTTGTTGTTGAAATCTTGAGAACATTTGAAGAGACTATAACTTACATTTTATTAATTATAACTGAAGATCCCTTACTCCTGTGGTTTCCCAGATTCACCTGCCTCTCTCCAGGTCTCCACCTTGCCTTTGCTGCCTGTCCGTGGGACTGTAACATGTACAAGTGTGGAAACACTGCAGGCAAGTACCCACTAGAAAGACTCTCATCACACTAAGCAGAAATGTCTCTACTGACACAATCAAAGTTTAAAATATTGCATTTTCTAGATATTTCCCAGCGTTTTACTGTGTTTTGGCAATCAGTGCTGCATCTATAGGAAGCAGGTACTGGAGCAATGTGGATACAGTTGAAGTCCAGGTGCTTTAAAATACCATGAACAAGTGTTTTGGCAGCTTTTCTGAGATTCTTTGAGTCAATACTTAGGAGATTAGTTCCTCCACTGCTGTGGAGGCAGCTTTGTGTGATGGAGCAAGGGAGCTGAGCCAGAGGGGAAAGCTGGGCTGTGCATGCTTGGTGCACTTCAGCAGTCACCCTGCTGTGCTGGGAACCCCCACTGCTCCCTATTCCCCCTGCCTGCTTTCCTGCTGTCGGAGCCCTTCCCAGCTCTTTGGGGCAATGAGACCCACACTGCCACGTCTCCATACATAACAGCACTCAAGGGGCCTGTAGGAGCTGTTTAAAGGTAAACATCAGTTTCTTTCCTTCCAGAAGAATCAAGTGGATAAGCCCGGCCCCATCTGGTAGATCTTGAGAGAGTCTCCAGATACGATTCACCATGGATCAGATGCTCATAATATAAGACATCCTTGCAGAAGCATAACCCAGCGATTGCAGCTTTGTAGTGCTTTGGTCAGAGCACTGGAGGGGAGTGTCATTTCCACCACTACCTCAGACATTATACAGATGCCTGCTGAAGCAGGGAAGCAAGTGAAGCCAAGGGGAACCAGCCCAATTAGAGTAGCACCCTGGGCAGGGTGTTTGAGCTGGGTCCTCCATAGTGCACACGGGGATGGTGCAGATGTGCAAGTGGTGAGTGACAGGCAGAGGAGCTGGGACCTGACCGCGTTCAAAACCCTTCCCTGAGATTTCCCTGCTTCCTTTTTCTCTTTCTCCCCTTTCACCACGTGAAACGCACGGTGGGCTGTATATGCAAACACTGACAGATGGTGACACTCGGCTTCAGCTCAGGCAGATTAGAAAGGGAACTCACTGTTCAAGGGACCAATTACCACTCTGTCCCCTCGGGGAAGAGCATATCAGATGTTTACTGGGGGTTAATAATAAATGAATTGAAAAAAAAATTGCTCTTCGAACACCATATTCTGTGTATTCATGTCAGCAGGTTGTAATTAGCTAATTAAATGCTTGGACTGACAGAATGGCCCCAGTGGGGGTTGCAACACTGCAGACTGCTCTTGAAATATGAGCAGGAAACATCTTGGAATATGTAGGCAGGAGAACAGTTAACACCTCACATTTAATGGGACACTTCTTCCTGCAAAGGTTACTGGGAGAGCTGGGAGGAGGACTTGGACAAGTCCTGCATCTGCTGAGCTCGCTGCCAAAAAAGCTGTGGACAGAGTGAAAGGGGGCACACAAGATAAGGAAACAAGCAGTCAGGGACTCTGGGCAGCAAGCAGCCATGGAAGGCAAAACAGGATAAAGCTTTTGAAACAAGTATACAGTTCAAAATGAATATCAACTGGCTGATAACTCCTGGCTCCTCCTTAAAAGGGTAAATTGCTCCGTGGTGGTGAGATTGCTACCAGGAGGCACAATCTACTATAAATATAGGTGTCCAACCACATATGATTAGTTTGAGTCATCAAAACCAAAGCTACACTTAAGGCACATGAAAGGCCCACCTTTAACCTCCAGAAGCAGAGGAAATGAGAAAGGCGCATTCAACCTCTTGGCTGCCGTTAGGGTATTAGCTCATGCCGTACGCCCCTGCCCTCACTGCTGGCCCTCGGAGATGGGAGTGTTTTGTACCACTGGCATGTCACCACTGCTTGTTTGCTTTCCTGGCTCCTTAGTAGCAGCGGGGTTGGGTTCATGAACAGCAAGGCACCTGGCACACTACACAAATAGGGGAGGAAAACCCATGCCAAATTACAGCAGGAGTAATGCATCCGGCTGGTATGTATCAAAGGAGGCGTTTGCAGCACTGGCAGTGAAAATGATCGTGTGCCAGGATTTTTCAAGCCCTAGGTTTCTTTGCTACCACTTTCTAGACACTGCTTTGGAAGTGAAAAAACCCACTTACAAGGAAGTAGCCTGGAAGTGTGCAAGCAGCAGGAATCTGAGCTCGCTCAGCGGCCACATTTGCCCTCTTCCCTTCCGTCCCCAACCCCATTCTGCTCCCAGCACAGCTTGGCTAGACAAGGAGAACTACCCAAACTCTTGCAGTTTTGAGCAATGATTTCTCAGAGATGAAAGGCTGTGTGGATGAAAGGGGTGAGAAACATATAAAAGATGCATCCAAAATGTAAACATGAAATAACTACAGAACATGAGAAATCAGAGGGAAACATTGCCGCTTTACACCTTTCATTCATTACTGCATCAGAATTTCAGGATACACAAGGCTGTGCATTTGAAAAGCATTTTTGGATGTATATTAGAACATATACCAAGGCAGATGAAGAGCCATCAGATTGGGGCTGCATGCTTGGTGATGTTGGTGTGTGCAGGACTCGAAGAGGACCACACTCTGCCAAACCCCGTGTGTACGAGGGGTTGCCTGCTGTAGATAGGAGGTGCCAACTGACTTCCAAAATCAGGAATGCTCTGATGAACTCAGGAGGTCTAACCAAGCTTTTCTTTGTTGCAGCTGTGATGTTTTCCTCATGCCCCTGCTAGTGCTCTGTGCTGTAAACATGCCCACCCAAAGAGCTTGCGAGAGGATGGCTGTGATGCATTGCTGTCAGACTGGGATGTATGTTTGCCCTATGAAAGCTTGTTGATCTTCCCTTTTCCTCCCCTCCCCAAATGCTTATTATGACTGCAGAACAAAATAGCTGCTGTCCTTGTCCTGTGCCCTCCCAGGGGTGTCCAGCCAGGTTCAGGGGTCAGTTTGGTAGGGCAGCTGCAAGAATAACCAGTTTTCTTTTTCTCCTGCCCCTGCATGTGAGGAAGTAAGGTAGGTTATTTTGCCTATGATTCTTTTTTTAAGTCTTTCCCTTTGATGAGCCAGCTTCACAAAACTGCAGTCATTCAGGCTCCTTTAAGGGCTTTCTAGCACTGACTTTTTGGGCAGATTATGGAAATAGCCTATTTCATAGTATTTTGGCCAGCTGGGACAAATTCAGCTCTCTTTTCCAGGCCAGTAATCTCACGCGTGGCAGAACGGGTGTAATTCAGTCACGTTGTGGCAAAAGCACCACAAATTGAAGGCTGAGTGTTGGGTGTCTCTTTCATGCCACACAAAGCCTTGTCCATGGGCAGCCTTTGATGCTGGATGCTCAGAGGCAGTGGGGTTTAAGCAAGAGGCTCCTTCATGGAGGTGCCCATAGGAATGCCTGGTAGGGCCAGATGTGGGTCTGTAATAATCTCCCCAGGCTTTCTCTGTGATTACCCAAAACCTGTGGAAAAACACCTGTCTAAAGCTGCCTCTAAGCATGCCCTGCCTGGAGTGCACAGCACTTCTACAGCTGCACAGGCCTGGCAGGATGCTCTGGTCCTCAGTAAAGAACAGACATGAGACGTGTGACATGAGGGCAGGCAGTCACCTGGCTGGTGACTGCTTTATGAATGGCTGATGAAGTGTCTCTACCAGAATAACAGAGCTGGCTCTTGGGTTTCAGTTCCCTGTGTACTCAGAGTCAGAAGAACCCCAAAAAACCCTTTGCACCTTCCACTGCAGAAGTTCAGGGTGAACGTTTAAAATCCTCCAGGAGGAGCCTTACACCACAAGGACAAGTGATGAGCAGGGAATAGACAGCCTCAACTGTCTGTGTGGCTGCCCACCCCTGCCCATCACCCATTGCCACACTCACTGCACTTTGCAAAGCATTTTTAGACTCACACTTCCTCCTGCAAACACACCGTGCCTACTTCTATACCTGTTCCAATGAGGCAACCGATGCCTAAAGTTCAGCATTCTGCTAAGAGCTTTCCCAGATCCTGGCCATATAGCTTGACTCTTTGCAGAAATGGTTTATAGGCACAGGTATACGTTGGCATGGTTGGGATTACAAGGAGTAAGATATTTTCTATGTAAATATTCAGCAATGAAATGTGCTGCTTATCACACCCACTGAGCCCAGCTCATGCTGCCTGTGAGGATAGAAGGAAAGCATTCAGCACCCTTCATGGGCAAGGAAGCCCTGGTGAAACTGATGGTTCTTTGTTACCAAGCTCTGAGTAGCTAGTACAGTCCTGCTCAATAGTAATATTCCAGAACTGAGTCATCAGACAACATCAACTATGCTTGTAACTGCCATATCAGGCAACCACATGTATTTATTATTTACCAGCACATGCCTTATTGACTTTCATCACAAAGCTGTTAATGAGGTCCCTGTTTTAATGGCAGCCATGCAGCTAATAAGAAGGATACTGCCCTTTGTCAATGGATTTGATTTCTTCACTGGCTTTTCGGCAACCGCATATCCTGTCCACAAATGACAAGCAGCAGGATCATGGGGGCTGCTTTAAGCATGTCTGCTGGTATCTCATTTTAGTAGGGTACAAGGAAATGGGAGGCTGTGTGGGGGCCAGTGGCCAAGGAGGAGGTGAAGGGACAAAAGGTGTCACCCATGGACATGTGAAAGAGTGACCTGTCCCACATAGAGTGATGCTCACCCAGAAGGCCCCAGCCTGTATGTGGGAAAATCTGTGTAGCACGCTACCCATCACTGGCATGGGTTTACCAGGGGTACCACTGGCTGCCAGCAGCATGGCTGCCCCACACAGGCCCCGCACAAGCAGCACTCACTGTGGCTTGCAATCTGCAGAATGTTTTGGAGAAACACATACCTCCTGTACCATCACTGCCCCACACAGACACAGCCATGTGGGGCATGGGTCCTGGCTACCTGATGAGGAGGTGAGGCTGGGAAGCCAGTCTCCCATGCTCATCCAGGCTGCATCAGAGGGATGCTCTCAGGGTCCCTCTTGCTGGATGCTTTCCAACACAAACTGGAGGCTTTAAAGCAAGTCAACAGAAACCCTTGGCAAAATTTTGGGTGAACCCAGATGGGCAATTATGGTAGCTGGGCCTGTGCTGTGGGTACAGTCCTGCACTCACCCGTTCCCCTGTGCCAGCAGTGCAGCTGCTTTCCCTGCCCACATGCCCCATTCACAGGCAGGGGATACAGGGGCCCTGGGCCAACCAGCTCCCACCCCTCATCCCCAAAGCAGGAAAAGGGGGCATCCCAGTGATGCATTCCCTTCACTGTCTTCCTGCTCAGGCTTGCCTCCCCAGGGTGCTGGCAAGGGAGGGGGTGCAGGATGAGACCATGCCTGTTACAGGCACAGGGCAGGTGGCAGCAGTTTTGCTGGGCTCATCCTGTCCCTCTCTCTTGTCCCCCTCTTAGGAAGACCAGGCGACAGATGCAAGGCAGGCACCAAGAGTGGAGGCTCCCATTATTTTGGCCTTGGGCACTTTAGGAGCGGTGGCCGCTGTGAGAGTCACCCAGCGTTTGGCCAGATCCCCGATGGCTTTGCACATTCCTTTTCTTTCCCTGAATGAATGGTCTAATCTGGCTGGAGGGCATTGCAAGGCCCAATAGCCAGTTTGCTGCACCTGCTCATCAGGGATTGAAACACCTGCCGTGGTCGGGGCTTAGCATTTAAGTGCTGCTATTTGAAGACAAATCTTGTCTTTTGTTTCTGCCTGAGCCTCCTCCCAGCTCCCCCTCCCCTTAAAAGAAAACTGCAGGCAGAAAAGAAAGAAAAACGCTGTGCTGGGTGGTTTTTCCTCTCATTTCGCACAGAAGCAGCCCTTGCTTTCCATGTTAGGTGCATCGCAGGGAAATGTTACTCAGGCTGCCAGAGAAGTATGAGCACTTTCATTTTGCTCACAGCTGCTTAAAAGGTCTGTGCTGATGTTAAAACGTGTGGTGGTTACACTTTGAGGCGCTGCTGTATTGTCCTGGTACAGGCAATAAATGCTGTGCATGCAATATACTGATGCTTTTAATTAGAACAGATGTTCTGCTTCTACACAGCCTCCTACCTATGTTTGACCTTTAAATGTTTTCAGGTTGTTTTCTTGTGACAACAAACAAATATTATTGAGTCAATATCTAATGTGATATTTACTTAATGGGGAATTAGAAGGAAGTTGTATCATTTATGCCAGTGAATTAGGAAGGAAAGAGAACAGATTTTGTACAAGCAGTGTGATTTCTTTATTATATTTTTTTTAGCAAATTTGTGTATTTGGGTGACTAAGGCACTTGGGCTGGGTAAGACAGCCTTGTTTTTTTAAGGTTTGTTAATGAAGAGGCTAGAAAGATATAAAATGCACTAAAAGGTTTGGACAGGAACCAGATGATACATCTCCAAAGTTAATAGAAAGCAGAAAACACGTTTGTATTGGCTCTCAAAGGATGTGCTCTTGAACCAAGATCTTTAACGCTTTTATCACTGATCTGAAACAAAACTAAAAGCCATGTTGTCGACAAAGATTGGCAAAGGGCAAAGTTTGTAAGGGAGGAAAGTAAGAAGCAGCAGGCTTCAGGGAAGGGAACTGGGCAGAGCTACAAGCCTGAGTACAAAATGGGGAAACGTGTCTATGTAACAGAAAGGGTTTCCCACCCTGCCCAAGAACCTCCCTGGGGAAAGGAAACCTGGCAATGCCTCAGTCCTCAGTCTGCCAAAGTCTAACAAAATCTAGAGCAAGAAGCTGAAATTAGACAGATGCAAGCTACAGGGTAGGTTTGTAACAGAGGATAATGAACCACTGGAATTATTACTGAGTGATGGATTCCCTATTACTGGACACTTTTAAATCACATCTGAATTTCTCTGTATGATCACCCACGCTCCCCAAAAAGCGCTGCTTTACTTGAATCAGAGGACTTTTACATGCTGTATCACATAAAAAGGACATGGAGCTCTTGGAACAAGTCCTCCTCCAGAGGAGGGCCATGAGGATGATCAGTGGACTGGAGCATCTCCCATACAAAGACAGGCTGAGAGAGTTGGGACTGTTCAGCC
>JBAFWW010043274.1:0-29883 GCA_036873685.1 Agapornis canus
GGGCCTCACTTAAAAAAAAAAAAAAAAACAAACAAAACAAAACAAGAAAACCAGCCTTTAAAATACCTGTTTGAAAGGAATTTCTTTTCCTTCAGACAGCAGCTATAAATTGAAGATTCTGAAAACATGCAGGCAGTACAGTGCTCCTAGATCCAATTCAGCCCTGAACAGTATCAAACACTTTGATTAAGCAAAAATTCCTTTGATCAGAAAAGAATCCTGCTTAGTCGATAATGTTGTGTAGTAATGCCAACAGCCACAGAAAAAAAGAAGCAAAAAATGTGATCCAATAAATCTAAAGCTAGATCTGAAATATTTGTAATTTAAAGGATCAGTTATTTACATAATAACGTATGTAAATAGGTTACAGGTGTTCATGCTACTTTTGCTGCACAGGTAGTGAAGAAACAGAAATAGTTTTGAAAGTACACATGAAATGTTTCAAT
The DNA here is from genome assembly GCA_036873685.1 of Agapornis canus. Taxonomy (NCBI): domain Eukaryota; kingdom Metazoa; phylum Chordata; class Aves; order Psittaciformes; family Psittacidae; genus Agapornis; species Agapornis canus. The sequence continues at coordinate 447 of JBAFWW010043274.1, forward strand.
AAGACCCAGCATAAAAACCCAGCTATATATTCCTCTGTACCAACCATAGAATCTGCTTCACTTTTTATATTCCAATGACATAGGAGGATGCTTTGCCATGGAAAGGTCAAGGATGGAATTTATCAAGCAGTATCTATCTGGGAGACACAGAATTGTAAAAGCCAGACAGAGAAAACTGACTGTGCCTTTCAGATGATGACTGTTCTACAAAGTGTGGGAGGAGGTTCAGTGTACTTTTTCTTATAGGAGTTTGTAAGAGAAGACTTCTATGCTGCATCTAACATCCATTTTCCAAGACAGCAAGTATAGGCCTTAGAAGCCTGGACTGAAAACTCCTTTTTAATTCAAGACCACAGTCCCTGAGATATTAGAGCTGTGTTTTGTCATACTATTATTTGTGACAAGAATAAGAATAAACTCCTGATTTCTTCCACTTCAAGTGCGGTTCTTATGTAAAAAAAAAAAAAAAAATAATCAGAACTCTACCTTCAGTTTAATTTTCAGCTGTTTATTGGAAAAGTTTTTCAATAACAACTATAATAATTATGATTATATGAATATGCATACTATAATAATCACAAAATAAATACATGTGCAACCTAATAGATCTATTTGACCAGACAGTGGTGAGTACATCAGTTGTGTACCAATTTGCCTTTCAAGACAAATATTAAGTGCCGTATGATTGCCTGATTTTACGTTTCATCATATTTCCCTCATGCATTCCTTACCTTGAATGGTGAGAACTTTAGTTTTATTGCAAGAATCTTGCTACTGTTATAGCTCCTTCCTGTGTGCTTTATTGTCACTGTCATCACCATCTCAATAAGCCTGGCACTGATTTTTAACTTTTTTGACTAAAGTTTCCAACCAGAAAGTATATGTTAAATTCTTTTTGTATTCAAACAATTCCTTGCTTAGTCGTCATTGTCTGCCACTTCCCAGTTTAAAGTTTGTCTCATCTGACTCTCCTCGTTTCTGTTGTGTTTTGTTTTGTATTCTATTTTCCTATACTGAAATTTGATACTTTTTAAGAAAAGTAGACTTTCCCATGATGCTCTGTATTTCTTTCACAACAACAAAGTCTAAGAAGCTTAATTATGGCAACGTTAGAAAACGGTTCAATTTATCTGCAAGAATAATTATGGCCTTAAATACTGTCCTCAAATACTATGTCAATGATAAAACTGTGTGTGGCTATCAAACCTTATGCAACGCTGCATCTCCTAGGATCAGTAATTGCTCTTGTCACTCTGAAGAACATGTGCAAAGAATTGGTTGAGCCACAAGAAGCAGAAAAATTGACAGTGGAAAGCACTTCTGACAATTTCTTTCCTAAAGGTTACTTTGTAGCTTTAGTTTCTCAGGCAGCAGGGTGTTTTTTCAAAACACTTTTTCACATGGTCTGACCTTGATACAAGTCTGGTTTTCTTGTTTACAGTACAAACCAATGCCTGGAGTACTGCCTGTAGAGATCCCCTCATCTTAAACTCAAACTTTGACACAACTTTAGAGTATGTAGGGGATAGGATTTGTCTGCCATTGCTCTAAAGCTATTAAAATTCATTACCCCTTTCCATTAAATTAATGAAAACTTCTTTCCAAATTCCTCAGGAGACAGTGCTGCACAAGGAATAGCAATATGATGGTACTGCCTTGCTGTTTATCATTGCCTCTTTTAATTATATTTTTAAACCTTCTCGAGGGTGATGTCTTGACTGCTATGCTGAGTCAGGAGGAGGAAATTGTGCTTGGTGAGAACCCCAGGAAGGGTTCGTCCTGTTCACTAAGCTCCCCATTAAAGGAATACTCACACATTCCTAAAATAATAATATTCAAAAAATATTTGGAAACTTACAATCTACATGGCATTAGAAGTACAACCATTTCAGTTGGTTCATAATTTTTTTTACATGCATAATTTCTAAAAATGATGAAATAAGGAGAACTTAAACTAGTAATTGATTCACTAATTTGACGATTATTGAGAAGATAATACAGTCATTTTATTGATGGCAGATATGTGGCTGTATGGTTATTTATGAGTCACTGGCAAGAGCTGAAAACAAGCAGCTGCTTCAATTTTTTTTGTCTTGGGTACTAGTCAGTTTTATTGATGTGTCTGAACTTGATATAATGTCTCATAGAGACCACAGAAAATAAAGCCCTTTTAAATACATAATTTATTACAAAAAGCAAGCAAGCAATCAACCAAACCAACCTGTTTATACAAATATCGGCTGTGTATTAGAAAAGTTGTTATTAATCGCGGTTACAATTTCAAAAATATAAAAAAATACCTATAAATTTGTATTACTTCTGTACCATTTCAGTAGCTTCTTCAATAATTAACCTGGAATAACTTGTGATTAGACATCTGTTTGGGGTCTAGTCTTACTAATGCATGGAAAATGAAATTTGCTTTTTTTTAAAAACATTGATGCACTACTGTTTTATGTAATGGTACTCTAATTGTGACACATTTTACAACCATGTTGGGAGGGGTTTTCTTTTTCACTAGTAGATGTCTGCAAAGATCTAAACACATTGAGACCACAGGTATTCTTGAGTATTGAACTCTTTGCTTTCATGAATAATTTTCAAGGGAAGCTACTACTAATTGTGTATTTGACAGAGGCCTTTCTGGGGCCTTGAGCAAATCATGCTTCTTAATTTCATTATTCCATTCTGTGAAGTGTTGAGAACTTCCCTTTTACCTATGATTTAAATCTACTAGAATATTTTCTATGTGGAGAAAAGTTATATATAAAAAAAAAAATCATCATTCACTGTTTATCTTTTGTAGATGTAATATTCTTTTGTTTCTTAAAATTTCAAAAAATAAAATACTGGATAAGTAAACATAAGAAATTGATTTTTCAAATATAGAAGCCTCAGCTCATCAAGAAGCTGAATCACACTTTTTCACTCAAAGAAACAACAAAAGTTAAACTTACACTCCTCAGGTTTTCATCATTCCTGGGAACAGGTATTTGGCAGAGTTTGGTCAAAGCACAGGACAGAAAAAACCTTTGCCTGTGCCAGAACAGGTGCAGATAATCTGATCCAACTACTACTGCTTTCCTACACATTCTTCTGTTCCTGTTAAAAAGGCTGCTGGATTTTCCTTTCAGTAGCTGCTCCCTCCCTATAGCAAGAGTCTTCTCTCTCCACCCTCCAAGTCCTCTCCTTGCTGCATAAGAACTAGGACCTCGCCTGTTCCACATCATCCTTCTCTTTCCCAGTACATAGAAATATGGATAAAATAGGATTAATAGGGAATTTGTGAGTAGGGGGCATAGGGAGGCCTATTTACTCCAGTATGAAGTAATAGGACTGAGCTACACGGGTGGTTTGTTTTCTGGGCTTCAAAAACAAGAGGCCAAGCTTCACAGGTACTTATATTTTTCAGGCAGGGTGCCTAAAAGAATCGTATTCCCACAGTCTCACTCACATATGCAGCATTTCCCCAAACCTCCAGGACTTTCCTGTGACTCCTAAAAGCCAGCAGGTTGCTTCTCCTAACATCATGCAGAAAGGAGTTCTATTCCGCCTAGGAACAGAACTCCCATGCTTGCATAGCATCTGCTTTTAGGCCTTCACAGATTTAATTCTTGCCCAATAAAGCTGTCTGTAGTACTACTTGATTCAGAAAATAAATGAATTGATCGTTTTGGAAGAAAGTAATTTGGATCTGTACATAATTTTGCTATTTTTTCTTGCAATAATATTTTCAAAAACAAAGTTCCAAAATGTCAGAACAAAAAAGAAACTAGGAGTGCTGTTAACTGCTTTTAACTTTGCCATACATAATTATTCTGTACATTTACAAAAGAGGTCTTTATAAAAAATTATAAGCCAACATATGCTGATTACTATGATCTTTATCTCTCTAAAGGTGAAAAAAGCCCCACCCAAAAACCCCCACGCTTCTGGAACTCTCTGAAAAAAGAAGGCAACCAGCATATAGGTTTGCATTCCCTATCACCTACCCTTGACCTGATTATGCCTTTGAAGATTATTCCTGTCCCTGAAAAAGATATGTGCTCAAGTCCATGGGTATTCACAATCCTATTGAAGCCATCAGGGCTACACCTATTGCCTTGAGCAAGGAGTTTAGCCCAATATAAGCTCATAAATAGCTACTGTAAAGAATCCATCAAATTTTATACATGCACATGTTTATAACTCATTGAAGCATTTTCTGTCCTTGAATAGAAGCAACTACCTTTCTTTGAAAGCAGCAGCAATATAAATGATGTTATTGCTGATGTTACTAGAGATACTTAAGACTTTTTTTTTAATCTTTAAAATGGAGTATATTTATAAATGGGACTTTACTTTCTTTTTTAATAATAGTGATGTAAGACCATTCATCAACTAGGGTTTAGATACAAAGAACTGATGGAAGATGTAACAGGTATTTAAGTTCCGTTTTTCATCCTTGTCATTGTAGTTTCATATTTATCTTTATCTCTGAAATTACTTGTATGTGCTAAGACAAGGGGTTTACAGTCTAATCTCAGAACAAAGGAATATATCCCTTTCAGTTTTCTAACCTATTCTAGTGCTACAAAGCTGAACCATTTAATATTATCTGTTAAATGAAAAGGTATTAAAAACATCTAGGCTCAAAAGTCAAAAGCAAATAAGTTTATAAAGTCTGAATATATTCTGCTTTACTGTAAACACATTATCACAAATTTATTTTTACATTGTGCAAATTTAGTCCTCCATAACTGACACGAGTGCTTTTTAATTGGATAAATATCTCTATAAACTTAAATATATACATACTGCAGCTTAAAAAAAAAAAAATAAGTAATTGCAAGGTGTAGAATTTTAGCTCTTATCAATAACCAAAATAATACTTTTATAAATGCACATAAAAGTAAAATAGAATCTCTCACAGAGATATAAAGATATATCCAAAAATATTGGAAAGATCACTGTTTCTCTGTTAAAATGAAATTCATCCTCCATGTTAAAACATTCTAGAGGCTCTTCAGAGCACTCAGACTGCTAATTGTATTAAAGTACATAGAGAAAATGATTATGGTATGCTATTTTGTTTTCATTGAAGACTAAGTGGAGTTCAAATTACTCCTCGGACAGTTTCAGGTCCTTTGTTATGGTTTATTATATTTTACATAAATCTTAGTTATTTTGTTTCTAAGGTGAAGATGAAGCAATTTTTATCTGTTTGAAAAGGAACAAAGAAACAGCTTCCTATATATATTAAAATTACAGTAGATGAGGTATTGCAGAATCTCAGCAAAAACCCAAGATGTTGGAGATCTTGGGTACAACTGAGCTGGAAATTGTGTTCATGTCTTCTAGTTTTGAAAGATGAAGATGGGCAAGAATGATGGACACTTTCAAAACTGTGTCAGGTACAGTCACCTGGAAAGCAGAACCTGTGTAAAAGTCCATTTCTCTTCCTTTTTCAGCTCAGCACTTGAATCCTCACTAATGCTCAGCCTATAGTTCTTTTGAGATGGGTCTTTTCCTGTCTCTTGCCTTGAAGTTACTTTACTGTATATACCGGCATCAAAGAGTTACAATCCAGACTTCTGTTGCTCAGGAGAATCCCTGAAATACTGAGTTTAAGAACAAAGAAACTGTCTATCCTCTGTCTTTGCTGAGCTGCTCAGGCAGGAACAGCTTTAAAAATGGTATAGAAAGGAAGGTGCCTGTGCTGCAGCCAAACAGGCACCTGAAGTAGAGCACTGTAATCATTCTCCCACAATCTGTTGACCTCTGCAGTGTTCACATGATTGTGTCCCAGGGCTCACACACTGTGCCAAAAACTATTGATAAGAAAAAATAATTGATAACATCTTTCCTTCTGCATGACAAGAGAAAGCTCAGGGACCTTGTCCTGGTACTGTCCTGATGTCCTCCAGTTGTGGTCTCAGGATGTCACCTTGCTGCCTCTGGCATCATGCTGGTACAGCTGGACCCAGCTGGTACAGCAGCTTATTGCTGTTAAAACAGAGAGGTCTTGTGTTTCATATAATCTCCTTTGTGCTGACTGTAGCACTCAAATGATCAGATGACAAACTCCTTTCCACTGTTAAATTGCAAGAAAACTAAGATGGGAAGAAAAGAAAAAAATATTAGCTGCTATGTTATCAAACTGAGTTAGAGAAACAAATAATTACCAAACCTAGAACATGGGAAGGAAGACATGACTGGAGAAAAAAAGAAAGTGAGCCTTTCCCCTTTTCCTTGGTATTAGGTTATTAGTTGGCTTTGAGTTGTCATTTAGACATAAAATTAAATATCACAGTTCACTGTTTCCTTCTTTCTTTTTCTTTTTCCCTTTTTACTTCTTTTCTTTTTCTTCCTTCACTGTTATGCTGCCTTCCACAAAGGAAATTTAGAAGGACATAAGCTTCCAATATTCACATATATTTTAGGGAAAGACTGATTCACTATAGATTCCTTTTGCAAAGGTTTTGCAAAACTATGAAGGAACTTAAAGTTCCAGACAAAAGCTGCATCCTAATAAAGCAATAAGCTGCTTGATATTTAAAGAGATTTAAAATAAATTTATTACCAAATCTAGCATCATTTAGTCAATGGTTTCCAAAATCAGAAGTCCTTAACACAAACTAAACCATCAGTTTATTTCAGATAATTTTATATCTAAACAAAAAATAAATTTGCCTTTTTTTTTTTCTTTTTTTCATTCTCTTTTCTCTTGCTTCTGAAACTTTCCAAGGTCTGCTGTGCTGAGGTTTCAAAATGCTATGGCTAGAGAAAAGAAATCCAAAACAGTAGAGACTGCAATTGTTATATTACCCGTAAGTGCAATCAAACACCATCACTTAATATCTGCACAAACAGATTACTAAAAGAATTTCATCCTTCATTCTTTAAAGAGGAGATTGAAAACTGTTTTTCATTTTACTGATATCATTTTCAGCACCCAGAGAGGAGGTAAATCAACCATAAATGAAACAATAAAAAATGTTGATAGCTAATACATAGTGAATTCCTGGTTAATTTCTTTTACTGTGTTTTCTGAATTAATTCCATGGAAAAGGTAACTGATCTCAGAAATGCCCATCCCATTTTGTTTTGTTTTCTAATAATAACAATTTTTCAAATTTACATAGAGAGAAGTACCTTAGGTTATGAAGTTGTCTACCATGTCAGTTGCTACCATAGCTATTACCCAATGAATAGATATGAAGCAATTTAAGCATCTCAAACTACTTTTCACAGAGAAAAGTAACATCACAAGAAAATTTCCTTACTGTATAGACCTGAAAAGACATAAGATATCTATATAAATTTATTATGGATGATGCACATTTATCAAGCATGCAAGCCAAAATGAAGAGCTTCACAGATTCAAAATTATTGTATTTTCAGAAATACTCAACTTTTCCTTAATTAAAAACAAACAATCAAATAAAAGAAAAATTCCACAAAACATCCACCTCAAACCCTAAAATTAATACGTTAAGATGTTTGTTCCAAAGACAACTGGGTATTTTGCATCCCTTTGAATATTAGCTGAAAAATCATCTTTACATTGCATAGGTATTTTCAGGGACTGAGAAAGCATCTGCTTGACTGTTCTCTGCTACAGTCATTTGCTGTAAACATAGCAAAAAAAGTATCATGAGATAATTAAACTCTTGTCTAAGTGATAAAAATGTGTGTGTAATTAACATAGTTACCTTCTCTGAAAGGTAAACTAGGGGTAGGAATAAGGAAAACATGACATGTAGCTGGATTGTGTAAATGGTCAATGAATACTTTCTCTTGGCATTTAGACATCTAAGGCAGGCTGGGAGCAGACAGTTTCCATCCCAGAAGAGTGTGTCTGTGTGTGCACACACGCACATGCACGAGTGTGTTTGTATATCTCTGGAGAAAGTGATCTGAGAAGGCAAGGCATGAGTCTTAAGAAGAATCGCCCCAAAGATTTTCTTTTGGAAGGGTCTATGTGGTCAGTTACATAGGGATGTTCTTTCCCCCCCTCTCTGATCAGTTGTCTGGGAGAAATGTCTGGAAAAGCATATTGATCCTGAAAGCATTTGTACTGGCCTGCAAATAAAAGCACCTTACAATCTTTTCCCACATGTGTTTTAACAGCCAGTATCTCACAAAAAATGACATGAAAATTTTTTATTTTGTTATTGAAAATTCCAAGATTACTTGTGACATTAAAATGGGGTTTTCTAGCTCCAGCACTTCACAAAACAATGCAACTTCAGGCCATGGTGGTTTTCTAAGTCTTACTGGTTTCTGCTATTGGTTTTTGAACCAGCTTGTTCCAAAACCATGTCAGAAAAAGAAGAGAAATTGTAACAAAGCCAGACAGCAATCATCCTACAATTATCTCAAGTCCTTAGACATTAAAAAAAAAAAAAAGTTTAAGGTTAAGAATTTTATCCCAAAAGCATAGGAAAAACAAAGAAAAAAAAACCTACAAAAAAATCCCATTTCTTGTAGTTTGAAGGATATTAGATCAGAACAAGTAATAGCTTTGTGGTTTATCAGTACTTTTTGCCCTTATAACATAAGTAAATACAGCATGAACTGGTTTTGATCCCTGTATATTTTTCTGATTCCAACAACAATGAAACAATACACAAATGGAAACACATTCTGTTGTAAATAATCTCTGGGCTTCTGTCTGAACCACTGTGCCTTCTGCAGGCCGGATGGTAATGGTTAGGGCAGGCGTGCAAGCCAGCACCTCTCAGTGAGTGTTCAGAGGAGTGTGCACACAAGCAGCCAGCAGCACACCACTCACAGGTCCAACTGGGGACACTGGCAGTCGAGTGGGTACATTGGCTTGTTTGCTAGCAAGCAATGAGCTCCCATCCCAGTTCAGTAGAAAAGGATAATAAGGCAATCTATGAATTGTCATTTTTCATTGCTTTTGGTAGTATCTTCCAAAAACAAAGTGACATTTCTTGTTTATCTGTATATTAGACATCTAAATGCAGCAATATTGGATTCTTCTGGCAAGAGTGGATGTGCTAATTTACAAACATTAACAGTACAACAAATACCTCTAAATAAGGACTGACAAATGGTATATAGACATGGAATTCTTAATCTATTTTTTCCTCGCCATTGTGGTAACAAGACTAGTCCAAGCAAGTTCAAAATTTCTGTCAAATTCACTGACTAATTTCATTGAAGGGTGAGGAGAACATTAAAGTTTCATATCTTTCAAGTTGAAATATTCTACCTCAGATTTTACTGACATTTGAAATAGAAGAAATGATAGTAGAAAAATAAAATGTCACAGAGGATGAAACATCATTTTCTTTGTCATGAAATATTTTTATGTAGACTCTTAAACGATCATTTTGACAAGAAAAAGAAATCATTCAATATTAATGCCAAGCTTCCCGCCCCCTTTCAAAATATGCTGTTGTTGCTTTAAAAAGAGAAGCAAGAGGGTAAAGATTGAGATCAGTGTAAGTCATTCACAGAGCCTTCATCCTGGTGCACTCCGACCTCAGGGGGCCACAAACTGTACAGTTTGAGATGTATAGGCACTTCAGATTTCCTGTCTACTGCTCTTTCCCCAACACAACTGTGAAATGTAATAGCACTGAGGCATTTCCCATCAGGGCTTTTATACAAAGCTGAATTTCACCTGTAATGAATGCTTTCAGGTGAGAAAGGAAAAGGATATGCCTCGAAGAAACCAGCACACATAGATAATCTCCCTAGGTTCCCTGAGGGAAGACAGGTACCTGGAGAGCACTTCGCCATAGGAACATGATTTTACACTCTCCCTAGGGGGTCCATCTCTTTTTGTAAACAATAAGAGAAAGTCAGGAAGGCTATTCTGCTTAGGCTTCAGGTACCGCTTATAACTTCCCAAAGTTTTCATTCTTCCACCTGAAAGGTATATTTATGTGTCATAAATGTTTAAATTATTTGTATATTTGCCAATTCAAGATTTTTTTTCTAAAAGAGCAAAACTCAAGAAATACAAATTTTATTCACTGTGGAGACTTAACAGTAAGTAAATAGCAGAAGTGTCCTTTAACATGTAAATTATAATCCTGAGAAGAGACAGGCTGTGCATGTGAAACAACATCATAAATAATTCTTTTCTTTACCTTCTAGCTTGAATCCCATCCCCCTTTTTATTGTCAGTTGTGAGGCTGGGTCCTGCTGAAAGTGTGGCTACATGTCAGCATGAAAGGACTCCATTCAAGTCCTTTGCTGACCCATAGTCCTTCATAACCTTGGAAGAAATGGAAGGAGGAACACTTAAATCTTGGGGCAGATTATGGTGCTGATGATCCAGGCGTCCAATAATTTGCATTAGTCACTGAAAGTCCAAATTCTCTTATATTCTAGCTGTCCCACTGTTCAAACCAGGATGAAGGAGTGGCACTGGAGGATTAACTTCCAAGTTCCTTCTAGGCTGTCTGCACACTGCTCTGGCATAAGCAGTCTTCATGTGGCAGAGACCCTTTGTAAGTAATTTCCTCCTTTATTGCATGGGAGACCTGGCAGCAGCACTTGCTGGTAGCTGCTGTCCTTTCAGGGCCAGGCAGATGGCATATGAATCCCTTTAGCTTCACAAATGGATATGATAAAAATGCAAACCTCAAGAAAAGCTTTGCTGATCATTGTGTTGCCCTTGCAGAGATTTTAGGACTTTCAGTTTCCCAGGGCAGCAAAATCAGTAACAACAATGCACTTGAGAAGGGCATAAGCAGGACAGTGCTCTGCATGCATTAGCCCAGAGAGTGCTTGATTAATGTTAATGAATCTTACTTGAGTCTGTTCCAACTCCAGTTGGAACAATTGGGCAATTGCTTAATCCAAGGCTAAACTTAAGGACACCTGTGCCTTCAACAAAGATTATGGCTGATTTGTATCTGTCATTTAATGCAGAAGAAAAAAGAAAAAAAGGCAAAAAAGAAAAAAAAGAAGCACTTGTGTCTGCCTGTACATTAGATGACTTGTAAGGGTCAGTTTCTTCTCAGTGGTTACTAGCAACTGACTTGAACCAAAAAGGACAAATTTTGCCAGGCAATTTGTCTCTCAAGCCTGGTTTTCTTATTCTTTAACTACTAGCTCAGTGAAGGTTTTGTTATAGACAAGGCTATGCAAATTGCTCACATTTATTTTCTTGTCTGACCTACAGCTACGTTCTTGAAATGAATATTTATGTTGGATTCACTGCTGCAGCTCTCAGCACTTCTTACTGCTATCTCCTGGTGACAATGTGGCGTTCAGACTGTGCCATGACCCTCCGACACTCTAACATGAGCATCCTTTATACACTGCAGATGTCCCCTTGACTCCATTAATTCACTGGACCATTTCTATCTGCCTCACAAGGCAATATGCAAAGATAACAAAACAAGCCCCACAGTGGCCCCACATTTTTTCACAGCCCCAAAGATTTTTATGTTTCTGAAGCTTTCACATAGTAAAGGATCATCACAAAGCCATGACTATGCTTGCATTTCTAAATTTGATAAGATCATGTATGTAGTGCTGTAGGCATTAAAACACAGTTTTCCTAAATTTCTTTTGTAACACACATTAATAACACTAAACTTCATGAAGGGCTCTATACAGCAAAGAATAAAAGAATTCTAAGATATTTAGTTTTCTTAATTTTTTTCAGTTACAGTCTCTCACGGTAACTAATCAATTATGGTGATGGAAAACAGGCTGTCACTGTTCTGGCAGAAAGATGGTGATAAAATCATATACTGTAGTGAAAATATCTTCCTGGAATACAGGAAACATTCATTATCCTTAATGACTGTGTTTAGGAAGATGTAAATAGAAAAATAAAGAAAACGTGATGACATATGCTGCTACAGTTATCTTTATGACAAATCAAACAACAGTCTGAAGATTCAGAGGTCAGACCTTCAGCTGAAGAAAACAGGAATAACTAGAAGTAGATGAATATATTAATCTCATCAGGCAATGTTTCCTGCTAATTGCAGGTTTTCTTTATTAATATTATACTTCTATATTTTTCTTCACTAGTGTGCAATAGACAGCTTTTGAAAAAAAGATGACCGAAGATTGTCGTTTGTTGTTTTACATCATGTCTTATGTAATGTTAGAGTAATTTTTCTCTCCTTTAACAGTTTTGCTGAACTCTAAAATGTGAATCTCTGCATTTTACTATGAAACTAGTAAAGTAACAGTGCATAGAATATGATCATTATCTTCTTATAAAATGTCAGAAGAAATGAATAGTAACCTTCCTGGGTTTGTAATCTAATACTTTCCATTAAAATTAATTCTAAATGTATTAAATAATTACCTTTTCTGATCTGAGTTTTGCTCAGTATGCTTATTGCTAGTTTGCTGCCTACAGTGCAGAAGTTTTTATTTGTGCTGAAGACAAGCTGTCACGTCATCTTACTTCAGCATACTATTTAAAAATTACTTACTAAAAAGACAGAGATAAAATATGTCCTGCTGCTTTCCCCATTACCTATCAGAATATACTTTATGTATAGTAACAAGTGCTCTTGGGTGAAAATATCTTATATGAGTCAAGGGCTCTTTTTCACTCACTACTACTAGTAACTAGATATATTTTTGCAATTCTTGTTTAAACAAAGTGCCTAAAATTAAGTAGACATTCAATTAAACTGGCAATCATAAACCACAAAAGCTTCATCTTCTGCTTGATCTACTCCATCATCTGTGATCTGAACTCTTCCATCTGTGGTTGCTCTGCATTTCACAAGGGTCAACGAAGATTGTGGTTTTGCCTATTTCACCTGTAACTGCAGGACACACACCTTTTCTATGTCCTCCAGATAGAACCAGTGGCTTCTTATTTGAGATCTACTATTACTCTTTATCAAGCAGATTGGCCCCTTCTCCCCATGCAGCCGCCATGTAACAATATCAAACAGATAAAAATAACGCCTGTTGTAGTTCTAGTGGCAAAAGAATATGTACATTCATGCTATAGATCCAGGATCAGACTCTGATGGCAAGTGTTGGAAGAGTCTCTCTCAATTACAATTCTGTTTGTTTCGGGTTGTTGGGGTCTTTTTGTTGATTTGTTTATCTATTTTACTCAGCAAGCATAGTGTGAAAGTTTATTTTGAAAAAGTGATACTATAGTTACAAAGCACTAAAACTCATCATCTGTATCAAAAACTGACCTTAGAAGCAGCTCTTCTGTATTATGGTCATCTGTCACTCATCCCCATTCTTTGTCACATTCTGGCAGGTGAAAACACTGAGTCCTCCAAAGACTGAGTACATTGATGCACAGAAGAGAGACAACATTCAGGAATATGAGCGCTTCAGATGCTATTCTGGGCATGGAATAAGGAAGATGACATTTTCTTGCAAAGCTCATATCAAAACTACACTACTGCACAGACCATGAGAAAATAAATTCTCCACTAAGCTAGTTCCACTAAACTAGTTAGAAAAAAATAATGAAAGTGGAACTGTTGCTGTCAGAGTTTCTCAGGAAATGGTATTTGCATTCACACATTACAAAAATGGGGGAAAGTTTACTTATATTATTTAATTGAAAGGGCCATGGCTTGGTTTTTGGTTTGTTGTGGGGGTCTTTTGGTTTTGGTTGTTTTTGTTTTTTGGTTTTTGGTTGGGTTTTGTTTTTTTTTTTTTTTTTTTAAAATATTTTTATTCTTTTTTTTTTTTTGTTTTTGTTGTTTTTTTTTTTTGGTTTTTTTTTGGTTTTTTTTTTTTTTTTTTTGGTAAAATATTAGCATTCTTGAATCTGTTTATGATTTTAAAAAGCCAATTTTTAAAATTAATGAAAAATACCTTTCAGTGCATAGTGCTGTAAGAGTTTACTCTTGGAGTATTTTGACACCTGTGATTTGCAAGTAGGTGTCCTGTGTTACAGTAAAGACCAGGGTGACAAAGGGTCATGCTACGTATGTTTTAACACTAAGGAGTTACATGCTTACATCTAAAATGGGGCCTTTACTAGCAAGTAAAAACTAGTAAACTAATTCCTCCATTTACATCCCTCTATTTGTCACTAGCCATGATCCACCCTTCCTGGGAGCTCTGACAAATACTATCAAGACAAACTTACATGAACACACCGCTGTGTTGCATTCAAAAATTTAGCTGTTCTGCAGCAGCTGTACTACAGCCTTCCTTCTCTTTCTGTTAGACAATACCTGAAAGCTGGAGATGGATGTGAGGGTTCATGTCTGCTCTCAAGTCTGCTGGCTCAATACAAGCAGTAGGAAATCCCTAAGTCTTATAAAAAAGGTTGAAAAGGCTCAGTACCTGATCCAGAAAGCATACACAATCATGAAGATGTGAAACACACTTTTAAAGTAGTGCACTGAACATCATTTGCAGCAGCAAGTTAAATACGTTTTAGCCTGTGTTGGCAACCCAATTTGAAACAGCTTTCAAGCATGGTTCTTGCTCCCTGTACCAACAGACTGTGGCTATTGTGGTTAGTATATTACACACACAGTCACTAGGGATTCTGAGCAGAGTCACTGCTCCATGTTTTAAGGATAAGATCTATGAACTTTTGGTACCATTTTTTTTTCAAACCTTTCTCTAAGACTAACCCCTGGTTTTGAAGACAGAGTAATTATATTGTTATACTGTATCTACAAAAAGTCAAAATAATTACTCAACTGGTAAATTGGAAATAATCATATAGTTATAACTCATTAATGAACAAATACTAGATACCCATTTAATGGTAAGAAGGAAAAAAGTGATGTTTCTGTTCTCAGAATGGTCTGATTTTCTTTTCTCACTAGCAGCTTAGTCTAAGCAATATCAGAATTCTTTGCATATACTTTATGCAAAACAAACCCCAAACCCTGCAGGTCCATATACCTAAAAAGTGAGGTGCAATCTTAAGGGGAAAAAATCCCCAAACAGATACTTCTGTATATTTCAAATTAGGGGTCAAAAGAATGGAAAAGAAGAAAAAGGACAAGTGAAGGGCTTTTTCATAGTTCTTACAAACACTGAAAAGGATTATCTATATAATGAAAGACACTATAAGACCCTTGTAAAAAATCACCTCAAAAGGTAATTAAAATTCTCCAATGCCATGAAGAAACTGTTATTTAAAGTTTGACAGAGAATTGTCCAGCTGCTATCTAATATATTATTTAAATAAATATAGTTTTCTTCAGTTTTTATTATTGGTGGTCAGATGTTTTTAATTACAATGGAAAGAATTGACCTAAAATAAATCTTTTTTTTCTTATCTTCATAAAATAAGAAAATATGTTAAAGGATACCTCTGAGAAAATTTAGGAGAGAAACATCTATTCCCAAAACTGAAATGCACACTCTTTTCTAATGGTATTTAGTGTTGTCTGCTGCTACAGATCAGATATTAAACTATGTTATCTACTGAAAAATGACAATTAACACACATTTCCTTGTCAGCATATTTTGTAGAACTGATTGTTTAATCTTTCTTATTGTTATGTTATTATCTAACACCTATCTTAACTTTTGTTTCCCTTTTCTGAATATATTGAACATGACACATTCAACTTGATAAAATGTAATGTTCACTGTTCACACTGCAGAATTATTTACAGTGTTAGATTGTTGATGGGGTCCTAGTAAAAAGTGTATCACACATGCCATCTGCTATCATTTGCTGTCTGAAATAAAAACACTTTGCTTATGCTGGTTTTCCTCAGTCTGGTTGCAGTAGTCTTTTTCTAGTCAAGTTACAGTATTCCAGTTAAAATGTGCAGCATACCATTTAGATGTTTCACCAGAAAATTAGGTTAAGTGTCTATCTGCTACCACAGAATCACCAGTCATAAAGGCTCAGTCACAACCTAGTCTGAAGGTCAACAAACGATTCAGTCACCAAAAGGATATTTAGACCTCTTCAGGGAGGCATATTTTCCTGAGAACAAATAAAGGCAACTACCATTTAGAGAGGAATTTTATTTCTTTAATTAGACTCAGACAGTGCTATGATGTTAATTCATCTTTTGGAAGCGCTGCATGCAAGATTGACAAGAGACACTTTCAGATAGTATTTTACTGCATTTCCAGCCTGAGAGAATGTACACACTTGATGGCTGTGGTTCAGCTGTCATAGACCACACATCTGTGAGTTAACCAGCATGCAATGGGTAGTGGAGCCAAAGGGAGGACGAATAGTGAGACTGGTGAGAAGCTGGAAGGGTAGCACTTGCTGACAATAAAGCAGAGACAGATACTCTAAGACCTACTGGCTGAAAATCATTCTGATGTTTGAGAGAAGATTTTTAGTGTGGTAGAAGGAGAGGTTTTACCAGATGGAAGAGTTTGTTATCCACTTGGGAAAATATTTACTGCAAATTATAATAATAGACATTGTAGATCACCAAAAGTAGCAAAGAACTATGCAAAAGAGTTGAAATTGCACTGTTACACAAAGGCAGATATGATTTATGAAAACAGATGCCTACTGAATGGTCACTAATAACAAATACTCTTTCTTCTCTAACTTGTACTTCAGCTTGAGCAATCCTTGACATTGCTTCTGACTTCAGCTAGATTACTATGTAATTTATGTTTTATTGACATAGACTGTGTAATCAACAGACCTATATTGAGGAATTGTTTTCAACATTGCATTTATATATGCAAATATAATTAGACCAACTAAAACAAGCAAAGACCAACTAAAGGCAAGCAAATAAAAACTTAATTCTGTGACTGGAATGCCTAATAAACAAACCTTCTCAGTAAAATTATAGCCAGAGTTGGAAAGGGGGGAATTGTTCCGAGTCAAAGATGTATATATTAGTGTGAATTTTATGTCTAAAGCCACAAGCGTAATAATTTTTTTTCTCAAAATAAAATAAAATAAAAGAGATGCTATGAAAATTACTTTTATTATAATAAATATCAGAATGTTAAAAATCCAGGCCAATCTTTTTCTCCTAAATAGAAAAATAAGTTTTTCAGAAATGCATTTTCTGTCTCTGAAATATAAGCTTGTGGAAATAAGGAAAGTACTGAAACAAACAAAAAAACCCAACCCAACAACAAAAAACCCAGCACTGTCTGGACAATTATTATTTGCAGGTACAAAAGTAAGCAACATCTTATACTGTGAGTGTTCGTAAAACATTTTCTTATGATTACATCTAACCTAAGCATAAAGTAAACATTTAAGAAGCATCTGCAGGGTTTTTTATCTCTTTAATCTGCTTTATACATTAATGGATATATAACCATACCATTTTCTGATGTACATGCTAGCTTTGGACACATTTATTTATTCAATATATCTATGTACATCTTTGTATTAGTTTCAATTGCTGAATACAAATATTATGGCTAAATAGCTGTGTTTCTGGAAACAGCTGTGAGTTCTGTTCCTGTATCTGGCATATTTCGGCTCTCATATGTCAACTCTGTAAATCTTAGAACAGTTTACTTTTCCTTCTTTTTCCTCTACAAAGTAAGAATATAATTGCTATTTTTATTCCCTGCTCCATAATAGCTGTCATTGGGTAATGGAAGAATCAATCAAACATCTTTTCTTCATGTCCCTGCAGCAACAGAACTTTATTATTTTTACTCCACTGACACTGAGAAGCCTGAATCAGTATTGACAAAACATCAAATCTTTTTGGAAAGTTTAGCTATGATGTTTTTTAAAAATTAACAATTTCACATCTGTCATAAATGCAAAGAGCAGGGTAGAAACCTTGCTTTCAGGTATAAGAGTCATTCAGGTAATTCACATCCTGGAAAGGTATCTACAGTGACAACAAGATAATAAGATGATACCAAGATTTCAATGTATTGCACTCATTAATAGTTGAGCTATTAAGTGTTCTCAAAGTCTCTCTTCCCCTCTCCTTTTCTCCCACATACCCCCCCTTCCTCCCCCGCCCCCCGGGGTGTAACTACTGTAGCAATGTACATACCTACATATATCAGGGGGACTGAAGGAAGAAAGGAATGATTGCTTACATTCATCAGTTACAAGATGATGTGGTTTTTGAATCTCTTGTAGAATTCCTCTAGTAACCATCTACTGTAAAGTTGCTTTCCACAAAATATATCACATTCTATAGGAATAAGTGGCAGTGGTGAAAACATCAACACAGGAATAGCAGGAACTGAAATATTCTTGCATGACTTTTGGAATGAGGGACCTTTTGTTAATTTTTTTATCTAGGACTGTCCCAAAATATTAAATGTCAAAATTCCCAGGCAGCTCTGGTTTGGAGAAAGCAAGCGACAAAGCCAAAGGAGCATTACACAAAGACAGTGGACCATCATGCATTCAGCATGCTGGTAAGCTGCAATGACTTAGCTCACACATGTGTATTTGCAAAGGTTACCCTACCTATTTTCAGTCAACATACAAAGATAGAATACTGCAGATATTCTTTTATATCACTGATTATCTACACTGGTGTACATTTTTGTGCAAGTGTATAGTTTTTTTATATCTATTTCTGTGTCCTTAAAGCTCTTCCATAGCCTGTTGAAATTGATAACATCTGTCAGTGAAAACGTAGTAATTCCCTATATTAGGACTGTCTAAGCAACAGACGTCTTCCAAATTGAATGGCTTGTTATTTCAGATATGTGTAAATGTACATCTTGTAAACTAACATCCAAGGGAAAACACTAATGTTTCCATGGAAAAACATTCTCTCTCATTTTACCAGGCACCATGTGCCTAGTTTCCTCTTTTACTTGCAATATAGACCAAAAAAGCTGGCCTTACATTACTGATGTAAAGTTTCACCTAGATTCCAGTTCTCTAGAACAACTCCCAAATGTTTTGAAGGACTGTGTCTTGAACATGTTACATCCTTGCACATCTGGCAAACATATTCTGAGACTATCCTTTTCAGTCTGAAAGGGGAAATAATTCAGTTTCTGTAAGGCCAGAATTCACTTATTAAAGTGAATAATACAAAGGCAGCTTAGTAACCTGTGAATGTTTACTTTTTTTAGATGGGGTAGGCAGCATGCAAATGTGCTTTTAACCGTTTATTAAAATTTGCTCTCTCAGGCCATACTGACTGCTGTGTAGCATACTTTTTCTTGGTTGAGGCAATTTTATCCATTGCTGGTCAATTTTCTCTGGTGGTGACTCAATTTTTATTGTATTAAGGTACTGACATAATTTCACTTGCTTAAAATGCAACATAATACATTACTAGTTAGTAGTATCTACCTTCTCCTTTTCCATTTTCCTCCATGTATGCTCAAACCCAGTATTAAAATTAGAAACTCATGCTGCCCCAACACCACCAATCTGAGAAATTATTTTAAATCTACAAAAATATTTCTGTTCTTAGATATGTTGGTGTTTTAAGGTAAATATATAAAACTTTCCCAGTGAAAGTTCTAAAACAACATTAAAAGTAACCAAAATGGTTGTAGTGATGCTTATTGTACATCTACAAATTATGAACAAGTACTGACATGTATGGCTTCATTCAGAAGTAGACAAAAATTACCTTGAACTCTATAAACTACAACAAAATTTACAACCCTCCTTAACTGAAATATGATTGCATTATATAAAATTTATCAAGTAATATCTTACAACCCCTATGATCATCTGATATAGTTGCCTTGCAGAGAATATTTTTGTTTTTTCATAGAATCATAGAATCATTTGAGTTGCAAGAGACTTTAAAGATCATTTAGTTCCAGACACCACCACCCCTACTCTCCATCCCCCATGGGCAGGGACACCTTCCACAGAACCAGGTTGGTCAAGGTTATGTCCAGTCTTGAGCACTGCCCAGAATGCGGCATCCACAGCTTCTCTGGGCAACTTGTGCCAGTGCCTCACCACCTTCATAGTGAAAATTTTCTTCCTAGTATCTAATCTAAATCCACCTGCTTCCGGTTTAAAACCATTCCCCTTGTCCTGTCACTACATGCCCTTGTAAAAAGCCCCCTCCAGCATTCTTGTAGGGCCCCTTTAGGCACTTGAAGGCTGCAATTAAGGTCTCATCCTGAAGAAGCGAAAGCTCCTTACCACTGAGATAATGGAGTTCATGCAGTTCTTTGTGCTGTCTACATATATACAGTATATATGTATGTATAGAGTAAGACTATAGAGTAAGACAGTGAATGTTATTAGTTAAGGTTTTTCTAAACATTGTTCAATATGTAACATAAAGACATATGATTAAAACATATGCTTTGACAAGACTGCTTGCCTGCTGCAGATAGACCGTGATATGCTGAGTCATATTCTAGAGCCACACATTTCTTGTGTTTGATGAAGCCACAAGATTTTCTATGGTAAAATCAACAAGTCACATATTACAGGCATTCAAAACCAAAGGGTGATCTGGCTAAATCAGCAAAGTGGGACTCAGGAGAGCAAATAATGTCATAATGTTTAACTGATGACCTTGATGAAGTCACTCAGTAGGTGTCTCCTCTAGTTTTCCAACTTCAGAACAAAAGAGCAGAAATTAACAGTATTTCTTCCATCCTTGTCTGCATTCTGGGGTAGAAATTGTTTTTAATTAATATTTGCAGAAGAACAAACACAAGAAGATCATGTCCTTGGCTGTAGCTCACCAATGTTACAAAAAATTAATTACAACTGAAGGAAAGATGTATAAAGCCACCCATTTTTTAAAGTATTAAGTTAAAGCTTCTGTTACAAACACTAGTTAAAAATATGCTACAATTTGCATTAATGCTTCTGCCTGAAAGGTTAGTTATTAGAAAGGAAACTGTTAAAAGGCATAGCAAATGACTGCAATTCAAAAGTAATTAACAATAATGGTGATGTAGATAAGACTCCCTACAATAAATACAACTATAATGTGAAAAAGAGCTTTGAAAGACAATAAAAGAAGATTAAACCAAACTGGGATACAAATAAAGAGCATGTAAAAAGAGATACCACAATTAACAGATTTTGATGCCTTTATGCTTGTGTGTCTGAAAACATAAATTGTTTCACAAATGGAGAAAGTAGAATGATTTAAGCACTTTTGAAGCAGAAAACTCGTTTAGCTATTTTATGAGGTAGAGACACTTACTGTAAATCATTTCTACGCTTGTAGGAGGGCAATATAAATTGCCTTGATAAGATATGACTGATTTAAAATACACTTCTTTAATAGCACTGGCTGAATATAAAGCACCTTATAACTGGATGTGATCTGAATTTTAAAGCTGAGGGTTCATCGCTATGTACAAGTGTTCGAAAACTTTATTGGTGAAATCAAGAGCAAGAAGGTGAAGCATACTTCTAGAATATTCACCTCTTTTGCATTACCACAATCATTGGACAAAGCTACAGAAGATCATTTTAAATAAGTCTAAAAGCATCAAAAAATAATTCTTTAGTAGGTTGTTTGAATGTAGTATACCTCTTTACAGCATACGTACATATCCAAAACAGAAGCCTAGGATGTGTGTAAGTTCTAAGAAGTTATACCCATCAGGACAGTTTGCTCTGAATCCAAATTTAAATGTACAGAAGAAATATAACAAACCACAGTTTGTATTTTCTACCACTGTGATGGCATTACCAAATACAGCATGGCAACCCTTAAAAGCATGTTACATAAGCATGTGAGCAATGTGGCCACAAAAGGGGCAAAGAAAGATGAGTGTAGTGGTACATGTGAGGGATCTAGGTAACCAAAAGTTGCAAGATATTGAAGAAGGTCACTGAAATTGAGCATGCTGCTGAAAGCAAAGGATGACTAGCAACACAAAAGAACAGAAGATAAGCAGTGCAGGGAGAAAATGACATTCCCTCTCTTGGTAATGTAACACTGCCATGGTTTAAGGCCAGCCAGTAACTCAAAACCACACAGCCATTCGCTCATGCACCCTTTTTTTCCCCCTCCCCATTCCTCTGGGAACAGAGGAGGCATTCAAAGGGAAAAAGAATTCTTAAAGAGAAACGTAATGTTTCTTAAGTGACATGCCAATTGTTAAGAACTCTTAGCAGACTTTACCCCCTTTTACAAGCTCTTTATCTACCTGCCCATCCGTAACTACCATTTTAACAGAGGAATTACTCTTTAGAATTAGGTAAGATTTTCAGGCCTGTTTCTGCAGGTTTTTCAGGAGGCCAGACTCTGACACACAGAGGATCGTCAGCTATTTCTCCACCACAAGATTTGTACAGAATGAAAACATATTATGTGTGTCATATTTTCCTTCTGATCAAATATGATGTGACGATACAAAAAAAATCTATATTTGCTTGTCAGTTCTAGTTTGGAATATTGCTGTAAATGAGAAAATTTAACCTGAATAAAAATGAGGTAATAGCAAAGAAATATTCAAACAACCTGTTGAAAATTTTAATTTGGTTTGGGTTTGAACTTCTGGAATGAGAAACAGATATTTTCTCATTCCAGCAATTCACATTTGTTCTGTTGCTTACATAATTGGTGATGAGCACTGAGAAACAGAGTGTTGAGAGCCTTGTTCTGTTTATTACATGAAACATGTATATTCTGATCATAGGTACACATAGTGGTCTGCTATGTAGTTCTCCATCACATATCTATAGACTTGTTTTATCATTTTCATCTATGCAGGTAAGCAGAAACTTATAATGTGTTCAAAAATGCATTCCCTGGTCTGGAGCAATGAGGTGTCACATCTGCTGTGAGCACTGAGGTTAATTTGTTGGTGCAGTGTTGCTATAGCCTAAAAGTTGAAGAATAGGCTAGGCTGAAATACAATGCTTAACAATTTCTGAGGTTTCATATGGCATAGTACATAAATAACAGTAAGAAGACTTCTGAGGAGCATACTCCAAACCAGTGAGATTATTACTATATTTGTAAAAAAAAAATAATAAAAAAAATTCTATTTTGATAAAAAACTCATGGAGAAAAATTCTTGTAGCTGGCACTCTTGTAAACTAATCAATGCATTCCAGATAGATGGAATGGAAGAGTATGTGCTGTTGAAAACATGGGATTTTCCCCCCACCTAATAAATCAAAATCAGAGTATTTTCATTAAAACCCACTGTAAACAATAATAATTGGAAAAAGATCAAAGGTGACTACTTTGGTCAAAGATCAGCTATCAAAACCCAGACAAACACCTCTTATCTAGGGAGTTCTGTACCACTTTATTTTGTTTGTATTATACAACAGACAGTGTCAGAGATTTGGGACATTTTATTTACAGTAACAGTTAGCTTCAACTTTAAAAGGAGTATTTATCAGCTTCAGAAACATAACATTCGTATGTACAAAACCCATACAAAACCCCAAAGGTATTACATGCTTCATGTTCACAACTTCATTTCTCAATGTTGTTAATGAAAATCCCCACTGGATTATCTGGTTTTGATCATTTTGCTCAATGTCCCATAAGAAAGCCTATTACATATGGTTTCTACTCCCCTTCTTGAATCTACTTATTTCTGTCATATTGATTTAGTTTGAACCGTGAAACTCCAGTTGTATTTGATGTCCATGCAAAATAAATTGATTTACTCAACTGCACACTCTACAAAAACCTCCTAAAAAACTCATTGAAAAAACAGTCACCCATCCATTAAATCAAAATGAGAATGACTGAAAGGATATGGCTCTTTATTGAGGTCTACAGGTCATCTGGTGTAGTTTGTATTTGATTTGTGCCATTTATTTTGAGTGCTTATGACAAGATCACATTTTTCTTTCCATTTTATTACGTTGTATAGCACTGAGCACTTTACAAATAAGAATAATAAAAAAAAAAAAACCCACAAGGATTGTTTTAAAGTTTTGGAAGAAGCCAGGGAATGCTTCTGTAAATAGGAAGTGAATTCTTGGGTACTCATATTATTAGGCATTCTTTGAGACAGAAAATAAAGTAGAAAAATAATTTGAACAGGATTCTCATCATGACTTGCCTAAATAAATTTTTGTGATATAAAAGACTTGCACTTCTGGATGTGGTAACAAGGACTTGAGAACCCCTTTCAATTTCTTCAGATATGAACATGAAGTAATGAAAATATTGCTAAAGGTAATGCTAAGATGTTTGTCTGTGTATATATATATATATATATATACACATTTGTACACAGCAAAAAAGGTAGAACCTTTATACATACCTAAATCCATGCAAAAATATGAGACTAAACCATGTGTTTGGAGTGCTTTATACAGTCATATAAGTGATCTCCCTGAAAATCCTCTGATAGAGGACAAAACTATGTTTTCTTCTTTGTCTAAGTGCAAGAAGCATCAAATTTGGAGCAGTAGATGTTCTGTCAACAATTTAATAGGCAGGTTACACTATTCCTTGCTCTATCCACAGGATTATTAAGGCAAAATCTGAATCCCAGCTTTGTTTCCCAACAGCTCCATGACAGAGAACTCATGTTCTTTTGTAGCTATTTTCTGGTGTTATTATAACATATACAGTGCTGCAAGGAGAAAAAAGCATAGCTTTATTTATTTGCAGAACATGATACTCCATCAGTATAATACAAGTATTATCCTGATATATGTGTGATAACAAGGCCTTGCTATATTGTAGTTCTAATCTACAGAAGATCATACACCTTATAAAGAAATAACTTACTTTACTAGGTTAGTTTTATTTTGTTCCCTTTTGATCTTTTTCCTAAATTTGATGAAAAATATCAGCACCTCAAAGATTTTTTTCTTTTTTGAGCTTTTATAAATAAATTAGCTTTATAATGTAATAAATGTCAGGACGTTTTCCTGGAAAATTGATTTTCTGATGAGACTCAAAATTGTAAACTAAAAGATCCACAATAGATTGCTTGATCTGAATGTATACAGGCTAGGGTATGAGGTATCTGAAATCCAAAATTATGCAAAATTGAAGTAGTGCATCAGGGAGTATTTAGTTATAAAATTACCCTTTAAAAATCAAAGGAAGGGTTAAACTAAATCCACAAACTGTCATCGCTCAGTTCCTTTATGGAACTGGCAATTAAATGAATCAGCACAGCTGCATCTTCTTATGTGTAACCTGGGTTTAGTCCAGAGACTGACATAAATTATTCTATTGTCTGTTATGTCTATGAAAAAGCCTGTAGAGACCCCTCTTGAAAAAGAATTAAAAGATATGGTGAAAATAGATTGCTTGCTGGTCTTGAAAACCTAAAGACAGAATTCAGAGACTATTGCAGAAATTTTTGTATCATAAGTATGCATTCATCAGCATATAATAAAAACTCTCAAAGATGAAATTTTTCCTATTTATTTGAATGCAGATAAGGTTATTTTATTTGCAAAGTCTATTTAGTTTTTGTTACATGGGGTAAAGTTTTTCAAGCTTACATATTTTCATAATACTTTTTTCTACTTTAGGTCATATAATATTTTAGTCTTTTAAATTATGCAATGTGTACTGAGTGGAATTTAAATGAGTTCTCTTTATTTGAGCTTGTTCTAGTTCAATTACTATTTTTCAATACCTGCCATCTACTTTTTAATCTTGATTCATTCAATGAATGCTCAAAGAGTTTGTAAACAGAAACACTGTGACTGCTTATTTTTATCTTTTTTAGACTCTATAGTTAATGAATTCCTAGTAGAACTATCTAAGTCATTTTAGTATGTGATAAGAAGTAAACCTCTGCTACTTTAAATCATCTCCGCCATAGTAGAATAAAGCAAGCAAATGAGAAAATGTGCCTGCTTTTTTTCTAATGCCATATTTTGTAATGTGATGCATGCTGGAGCATATCTGGGGAAGTGCCAGAGCATGAAGTTACTAGAACAATTTGCAAGAGGCACTTCTAGTACTGGGAGAGAAGGCCATTGAGAATGAGGAAGAGCAGATCCTGGTTCATGAGATAAAAGGACAACAGGGCAGAACCTGGTAAGAGGAATAATGCTGAATTAAATATCAAGACAGCATATCACAGACTTCTCAGATAAGAATCTTAAGCTTCAAGTCTTTGAATTTAATTTCGCTATTGAAGATACTAAAAAACAGGTAAATATGGCACTCTAAAGAAATACCATATTGTTGAATTTTTTTAAAACCTGTTTTGATATAGAATTTGATGCTTTATGTATTATTGATGGTGCATTCTATTTTCAGTTTTCACATGAGAAAATATTGAAGGGCCTTTAAAATAAGTGGTAAGTAAAAATCACACAACATCTGTCATCATTTCAGAAAAAAAACATAAAAGACCAGGATAAGATGGAAAGTTTTTTATTTCATAATGTGGGACATCTAATTTTGTTGAAATTTTTGGGTTTTTTTATGTTTTATATACCTCACAAAGGGCAACATGTGTGCTTCTATTGTGGGGTTTTTTGGGTTAAATGAATTTTCACTCATGAGAAAACTACTAAAAGCAGTCTATAAAATCATTGACTTTACAAAAACAAGCAAAAAATAGCAGACGTGTATTGAGAAATCAAATAAAGAAAACTTAAAACTAATACTCCTGCTTGGTTTTTTGCAATTAAATAAGCATAGCATAGCATGGCATAGCACGGGACAGTATGGAAGGGGTTTCATTCCCTTTCTAGCATCTCCTCCTATAAAAAAAATTAAAAACTTCTATTTGCCAGCTAAATAATTTCAAACTTAAAAAGTTTATCAGTCAGTGTGACTTGCTCACAAATCTTCACTTTTTAAACATACACACAAAATCTTAATTCACCCTCAAATCTTTAAGCCACGAAACTCTCTTACTTGAAAGATTCCCTGAATTTATACTAAGCCTTGCCAAGCACAGCAACCTTCACCTTTCTGCCTGATCCTTTTTGCCCAGCCACATCTGTTTAACTTAAGAGTGTGAAAAAGTTGAAACAGAAGCACAGAAGAGGGCTGCAGCAATTTTGGATACAGCAGGACATGTCAGCATAACTACAGCTGTGATTTCATCTTTGCTGATGTAATAACTATCTCGTAAATCAGATTTCCCATTTCTGTCAGGTCTGGAGGGGTTCTCCTGCCACTGATGTTGAAAGAAGAGGCAGATTTGGAGGCCAGGCTTACATTCTATGATTTTATGATATGCACTGTTTGTAGTTTATATTCCTCCCACACAAATAGCAAATATCTCTTGATCTTCCTCTGCTTTCTAATATCTCTTGATCTTCCATCTGTTTCTAATATATGACATGGAATCCTAGTGGCTCTCAGGAATAGCAGGAAGGAGAGACCTTGCAGAATAATCAGAATACCATCCCTTCCATCAATTTATGCCAGACACAAATTCAAAATTTCTTGAACATTTTTTCAATACAGTAGTGGTGTACGTCTGCCTCTTGATTTTTTACTATATGGCCTGAATTAGCAGACTAGACTCTTTCTGCAATTGACCAGAAGACAGATCTAGAAAACAGATTATGTTCAATTTCTGGAATGTAAACTGAGTTAATCTCTTAATGCAGTTCTTTAATATAGACATATTTTATGATGCATCTACACAAATTAATCCAGCAAGGTAATGGGGAACATAGAAAGCAGAGTGAGAAAAGGGAAAGTGACAGGCTAGAAGTGAAGATACAATTGTGGAAATTGCTGACATATTTGTAACCATCCATTCATAGTTCTGTTTTTGTTGAAAATGAAACTTCTTTCTACATTGGAGTCTGTATTTCTATACTGATATATATTATTGCCAAGTAAATTAAAGGTTTTATTTTGTATCTCTTGAGCTTTGTGGAAAAACAAATTAATTTTGGTAGAAAGCAGTAGAAGCTGAATTTTTTTTAAAAAATCTGAGCTATCATCTTTAAAAAAAAGATTCAATAGCTGGTGTGAGACTCATTATTGGAAAATGAATGCTGAAAGCTTTTAATTTAAAATTTCACTCCAAAAGCATACAGGTATAGTTTAAAGAAAGCCTGTTTTCGCTATCATGAGACAGACTATAAAATTCAGATTATGTATGGTATATGTTAATATACCACCATGTTACAGTTGAGGTATTAAAAACAAGAGAAGACCTCAGAAAAGGAAGATGAAAAAGGTATTTTTACATCATCATTAACGGCTAATGTAAGACCATAATAAACAAGAGACATATTTTGTAAAGAAAAAAAGGAAAAAATATATTCGTTGAATATATTTGAATATTCAAGATCAGATAAGTGTTATTACAATTATTTAATTTTTGGCCTCAAGATTATCATTCCACTTCAGCTTTCATAATGAATATGAGCATTTGTGTAAAGTAATAGGAAATAGTGACAAGAGTGAGCTCTAAGGAGCTGAACTGAATTTGCAAAGCTAATAGCAGCTGAAACTATAAAAACTCTAATGGTTTATTTCCTGCAGTTCATCATATGCCTGATCTTAACTACAGGTCAGAAAGTGAGGGTAGTAAGAAACAAAGTCTTTTCTGACTCTGTCCTGCAGTGGATAAATGGGATGGTGGCCCTAGGAAGGTGGTTCTACCCAATATTTAAATAAATTGCCACTGAGCTCTTAATTCAGGCATTTTCCCTGTAACATCTATGTTCTTTCTGATGATCATCCTAGTTAATTTTCCTCTTGACTCAGATTCCTCAAGCATCCCTCAATAGTATTTTTTCTAAGACCCACCTATTCTTTCTAGCCTATCATAGTTAGGCTGACTTAGAAACTAGCAAGAGCCCTATAGGCAAGCATCAAAGATTCATCCATTTAATCAAAGGCTCATTTCACTCCTTTAAAGCTCCCCTCAGGAAAGTCTTTAAAATCAAAATGGGTCCCAAGTTCTTTGCAATCACCAGAGCTATCAAACAGCATCTTCTTCTTAATAAATAAATAAATAAAATAAAATAAAATAAAATAAAATAATAAAATATTAAAAGTCTATCAGTCAGCAAACATGGGTGAAGTTTTTTGGTGTATGAAATGATTTTGTCTGGAAAGGTACCTTAATCTTCCCAAAAATTCTCAGCAGAAAACTACTCCAAAATATGTGAAAGAGTTCATTTCAAAGAGTTGGAATTAAATTAGCATATTAAAAATAATTACTGACTTTCATCTAGAAAGCAAAAAAATCCTATTTTACATGAATTTGCTTAAAAATGTAGCTCTAAAATTACATAATAACATTGACATAGACTATATAGCTGAATAATAAAACAGATTAAATAAAGTCTTCTCTTTCCTGAAAGGCAGGTTTTGTTTGCAGCTTTCCTTCTGTGATCTCTAACTATGAGATTTTTGAAGATGATTTTATGTTTCTAGCAGTTTGGAAAACCTTCTCCTGAATTTTATATTACTGTGAAAGAAGTTTTTCCTCTGATTTTGTACTTTACAAACGGGAGAGCATGAGGAATTTTACCCTCTCATTTAATTTGCATTGCATTTCAATGTAAAAGAAAAAAATGTTACTTTCTGTTAGATTTTTATGCAAAATGAATTCAGAATAACCACTAGTTTTGGTTGGTTTGTTTTTTTTTTTTATTTTATACAAACAATCATTGACAGTGAGAAGAGCGTGCAGCAAACTCAGTGCCCTGGACTTCAACAGAGCAGACTTTGGCCTCTTCAGGAACCTGCTT
>JBAFWW010043275.1:0-12152 GCA_036873685.1 Agapornis canus
CCAAGGCTTCATCCAACCTGGCCTTGAACACTGCCAGGGATGGAGCACTCCCAACTTCCTTGGGCAACCCATTCCATTATGAACAGTACACAACACTGCTACAGTGAGTTGTGCAGAGCCACTAAGAGCAAGAGACTTGGTCTTGCTGAGGGTTACAGCACTAAGAGGGATTTCCTGTACATGGCAAACATCCTTTCTGCTTTCAGAGGAGGCACTTGAGTTGTGTTTTCAAAGAGACAAAAATACTGTTTCCACAATAAATACGTTTCTCCCTTTATTCTATTCAGAAGCACAGACAGATGAGTCCATTGAAACCCAGGTCTATCACAACATTATAATTCTATGGAGAAAAGCACCTTCAAAGGGTTTTTACTGCAGAGGTGAACTGAATGAGTCATTCCATTACTTTATGTTCATGTGTATTTTAAAGAGAGCTGCTGTCACGTTGTATCTACAGCTATCAGTACATCTTTTGTACTGGCAGTTGTGCACCCACGAGGCCTCATCGCTGCCTCCAGTTCTAGAGGCTGTGTGACATGCTGCTGGACTGTGGCTCCAGAGCAGGTAGCACCATGTGTCAGGCTATTACTGAACCACTCAGTGGCTCTGGGAACAAGAGGGAAAATGGGTGGTACGATGGCAAATTTATCCCCTGAGCACAGAGCTCTGATACTAATGCCCTGTGTTGCTAATAATAGTCCCAATCAAACTAGCTGAAATAGTTCTCTAAAATCAGCTTTCCACCTTTGTAGCTCTCTGCCTGTTTGCATTTGCCTTAGCTAGGGCAGCAAGAATTGGTTTTGCTGTTAAGATTTACCTCTGGCTTTTCAGGACTAACACAAGAACTTCCTCAGGTGGATTTGAGCAGGTCTAAGAGACAAAGAGAAGCTGAGCCAACAGACTGCCTGCCAGTCACCCAAGGAAAAGCCACACTCATTCAGATGGAGAAGGCAGAGGGGGCCCTTTCCTCCCACCCAACAGGATGAACTAACTTCACCCCTGTATTAATGCCCACCTAACTTCAGTACCAGCATGTTTGTGTAAGGAGCAGCTCCTGCATTAAGTCCAATAGGCGTGCATGCCACAGTTATCTCTCAGCAGAAAAGGTGGACAGGTTATGAGGGGTGAGGTCTAGCTAAACCAGTCTGTGTGTCAGGAAATAGATAGCTTGCTGTAGCCACCTACGCAGCATCGAAGCCATCCTTCCCAGTTACCAATGAAAACCGATTGATGATGGATGATCAAGCAATCTGCTCTCTCTACAAAGCATGCAACAGATAGAAACACTAAAACCACTGGAATCAAGGAATATAGGCTTGTATCCTGGGAAACAAACTCCATGCAAAGCTGCTCAGTGGAATTAAGCAGAAAGGAGTTGCACAAGGCTCAGCTATCCTCTAGCACAGGTTAACACCCTTACACTTCTGCATGGAATAGTTCCAGACTAGGCAACTGCACATCCATATCCAGAAATCCCTCAACATGGTTTCCTTATTCATCAGAAAAGTCTACCTATCTTACCTGTGAAACAAGTGGTGATACTACTGGTAGCCAATCTCTAATACATTATGCAAGTCTCAGTCTTAGACATGACCATCAACAAAACTCACCTTGAACCAGCAAAGCAGCCTGGAGAGCATGTATACACACACACACATACACAGAGGGATGAGCACATCCCCCACTCCAGGCTGTGTTTTAATCACAGTCCAAAGAAACTTGTTCTCTACACTGTGAGCCTTCCATCTCCTTAACCAGGCAGTAGAACTGAGGAACCTGACAGCACTTGGCTCCTGCTGGCACTGCTTTTGTAAAGCACTGTCACCTGCCCATGTTGCTCTCTAGGTCCCCGGTTCAGTAGGTTTCCTAAGTACAGCCTGAACTTTAAAGACCTCTTAAATCCAATGGAAGCTTGTGGACTTAAACAGTGTGCTGATAGTTGTGTACTCCTGAGTGCCTGTCTGAACTGGGAGCTCTAAGTAGCTTTAGTCACTCAAAGAAAACATGGGCTGCTTAGTGCTAACTATTAGCTGCTGACTCCTGCATCTGTATTTTGAGCAGGGATGCTGGCTATATTGTAAAGCTCTGCAGAGCTTTGTTAGAGAAGGCTGCTTGACTCCCCAAGGACTGTGGCATTCACTCATATCACCTCAAACTTAAGCTCATGATAGTGAATAAATCCATGCCTGGTTTTAGGCATTTGTCTTACATTCAAGCATGGGAAGTCCACTTCAGCTATACAGAGTCCTTAGGAAGTTACAGTCCTCGGCCTGCAGTGTTAATAACATCACCAAAATGCAGGTTTATGTTTCCATATCAGGCTTTTACTGTTTCACTGTTGCTGAAACTGGAAGAAATGAAACAGCTCTGATGGGAGCTCAAGCTGAGTAAGGATGGCAAAACCCTAGCATCCTGTATTAGCAAGCTACTAGTTACTTGTTCAGTTCAGACATGGCAGGTACCAAGGGCCCCACCGAAAATCACTGACACTTCCTTCAAATGGCTCCAGGATTTCATCTGAAGCCTAGTCTGTGAGCCCCAACCCAGTACCCTAAAGCTAAGTTACACCTGAATGCACTAGCTTCATTTGTATGAGGTGAATCAGTCTCCAGGTAGCTGATGGTATTTGCAGTGCACTCAAACCCTTCCAGAATTTCAAGTGACTCAAAGAAAAGTTCCTATTGACCTGAAATACAAAGCCAGGCAAACTGGATCTGAAGGAAAATCCCTCCCATTTCAGAAGTGCTCCTTTCCAGCCACATCTAAAGGAATAAACCTGGAGAAACTCAGCAGATGTGAGTGTAGCCACAGGAAAGGACCATTTGGGTAAGCATTTAGAAGACCTTTGGAGAATAAAGTCACATCTCTGATAACTCAGACCAAAATGCTTTGTTCTGGCTTTGACTCTGAGCTCCAAATCTCCCAAAGAAGGAGACTTTGTGTGACAGAAACGAAACACACACTGCAGCCTTACAAGGTGCATGCCATTTGTGTGACTGAAGTATTACATGCATGTCGAGTCCATCAGAAAGGACTTCACCTCTGAAGATGTCCAAGCTGGAAGGGAAAGGATCCAGCTTAGTATTTCAACCAGAACCAAGGGCTACGTATTAGAAAGTCACTGAGTATTCAAGAGGAAACATCAGCAGGGCAATAATCCAGTGAATAAAGTACTACACTGCAAATGTGACCATTTCAGCTGAATTCCTATTACAGTGCTCTTGGGCAGCTTTGGGGAGGTTATTAAAATCTCCATGTTATCTCACTGTCTGAGAGGAGAGTTTATCCTCTTCTGGCTGTCTTTTAGTTAGATTGGGTGCTCCTTGGTTCTGCTGTGCATTTTCAGCCCCTAGCATGGCCAGCCCCATCCTTCTGAATTGTTTCCATGACAGCAAGGAAGATTTCTGAACCACAGGGCTCTGGGTGAGAAGGTAGAAAAGAAGAAGGGTCAGCTGTTCACATTCCCAACACAAGGCAAAGGGTTTATCAAATACAACTAGCCCATGCCAGTTTAAGACAAGCAAAATAGAGTTTTCTCCAGCGGAGCTGTAGTTCAGATGTAGAGCTCTGCCTTGGGGTGCCACAAGCACCAACATTTACATGTGTTCAGAACCAAGAAAAGCAAAAGCCCACGACCTAGGCAAACTACTGAAAGAAAAAGCCATGGAGGGCAATTATGGACAGAAGGGCCACTACTGGCTCCAAAAGTCTTCAAGGCACAGTAAGTTGGAGGCTAAATACAAGAGACTGTAATTGTCCACACTGTTGTATTTGCTTGCCCTGTTCTCTTTTCTTTATGCTGATGCTACTGGCACTATCTCACAAACAGACTGCACATCAGATCAAACAGAGCTTTGACTTAATCCAGTTCTGCTGTTATTGTGGCTATTGCATTCCCTTCTCAATCAGGGAATTGGACCAACAAACGTTATGCAAGTCGCATTTATTTAATGTGGCTCTGCTGACCATAGCATGGAACAAACAAAACCATGCCACTTGACTCACACTGTAATACAATTTATGATAGCCTATAATAGCAATTTCTAAGAGGATTTTAGGAGGCTGGTTTTATCCTTTTTCAATCATGCCCACGTAGAGCCCACCATATTGCTGCGCATGTTTCTGTTACTGCCAGCAGCATGCTGAATCCTGAACAAGCACTAGAAGCAGCACTGAAAACACCCATCTTTGCATGAACAAAGCAGGAGCAGGCTGCAGACAGCTCAGCTTAATACTCTTGTCTGAAGCAGCTGATGAAGCCTCCCAGCTCCAGCCTGCTCTCATGAGAATAACCTGTTTTCCAGACAGCCCTTGCTGCTCTGTGGCCTTGGGGAGGGTGAAAATAACTCTGAACCCCAGGGGCTTTGAAGTGGCTTGTTTACAGCATAGCAGAGTTAGGCAAATGTAAGGAGGTGCTGTTTCCAGCAAACGTCCACGGGGAAGAACCTGGCCATTCACCAAGCCCACAGTTCCCATTCTGCCCCAGTGACAGCCTCTGCAAGAGCCAAAGCCCTGTGCCAGCTTGCCTCCAAGGTGCAGCCCCAGGGCAGATGAGGGCTAGAGGGGTAAGACAAAGCACTGGCTCCTTCCAGCCCTCTTCCAGTTGTAATTCAGGAGCTGTAGATTCATTTGTTCAAGAGAAAAACCGGTGCCATCACATGCAGTGAGTGACTGCAGGGTGTTGGGAATCCCTTTGTATATGGCCTGCCAGGACTGATCTGTTTCTAGTCCTAGCTGAAGAGTATGCTGGAAGAGGGGAAGCGGATTATACAGGCCCATTTCACATCTTGGCTTTGG
Source organism: Agapornis canus (assembly GCA_036873685.1). Lineage (NCBI taxonomy): Eukaryota > Metazoa > Chordata > Aves > Psittaciformes > Psittacidae > Agapornis > Agapornis canus. The sequence continues at coordinate 4,798 of JBAFWW010043275.1, forward strand.
CTAAGGTGGACTGTGCCAAAGCGAGATTTAACTTAGAACACCTCCCCCAGAGGAAAAGTCACCTCTTTTCCCCCAGCCTGGGTGCTAGAGCAGGCGTAGATCTAGTTCTGAAGACATTTTCACTGCAGGTTATTCAGCTGGCCAGCAGCAAACCTAGATCTAGCGCTTGAAAGGCTCAACAGCAAGTCCAAGAGGCTGTATCTGTACGTACAGTGCAGAAGGCAGAAGAACCACATAGCTGTTCCAGCCAACAGCATGCCCCACCTGCCTCCTACTCCACATGAAGGGGGTGGAGGGAGGGAGAAGCATGCAATCCCTTCTTTCTCTGGGAATGCAGGTTCCCAGGCTAGTCTGGACACTGGGCACAAATGCCTCAACACACCTGCTGGACAGCTTAAACCAGGGAAGGAAGGTTCCAGTGAGAGTGCATAAACACCAAAGCAGGTTGTCCAGAGGCTGTGGAATCTCCATCCTCAGAGACATTCAACAGTAGAGAGCACAAGGCCCAGAGTAACCTGATCTAACTTTGAAGTTGGCCCTACTTTGAGTAGGAGGTTGAAGCATGTATCTCCAGAAGTCCCTTTAAACCTCAGTTAGGCTATGGATTCTAAAGGCTGAAGCAGAAGCCATCACAGTGCTGGAATGGTAACTGTTCATCAGCAAGACAGAGCTTCTCAGGAGCATAAAGTACTCAAGCCAATCTCAGGGGGACATGGCACTTAGTACCTTTATGGAGGAAATGATACCACATAAACTATCTTAAAACATTAGCTTTCCCTTCTTCCACAGAGACCCTGTCCAGCATGACTTACAATACAAGATACCAAGTTTGGGTTCTGTTGGTTCAAACCACTCTCCCTCCCTGCTCACGTATCAGAAGGAGGAGAGGGGGAAAGGAAAGGTCTGTAGCAGCACATCTTTTACTGTACCTGAGTATGACAGGCCCGCAGTAGGAAGGGTGGATTTTGGTACACATATCCTCCAGCTGCAGGCGCTCTCCTGGGCTGATATCATAGCTCTGCTTTGGGTAGCTGACCAGCCAGCCATAGTCCACCCCAGTCTTGATCTTGCGATACTCATTCTCCCGCTCTCGTTGCTGCTTCTCTGCCTGCTTGGTCTGCCAGCTCAGCTCCATCATGAGCGTCTCCACCACCATTTCTGTGGGGCTCTTCTGGGAAAGGCGGCTTGGGGGCTCATTCCAGCGGAACCAGGAGGCCAGGGACATCGTGCTCTGCGTGGCTTCATGGGGAGGGGGTTGAGGGTAGGGAAAGAGAGAAAAACAACAGTGCCCTCAGCACCAGCCTCAGCCAAGAGCATGCCCCCCTGCATGTCCCCCTGAGCCTGCTGTTTACCTCACACTGCTACTGAATGAGCCAGTTAGGGCTAAGGGGTGCTGAGCACCTTGAGAAATCTCACCTGCAGTGGCCAAGGTGTGCAGAGGGGGAGGCAAAGGGGGAAGACTTGCACTGCCTATCTTCCCTTGCACTGCCCATCTTCCCTTGCACTGCCCATCTTCCCTTGCACTGCCCATCACCGCATCATTGAAGTGACAGTCACAGTTCTGTGTGTGCAGTTAAGGAATAAGGATACTTTGCTCCCTTCAGGTCAGCTTGGGAAGCTAAGGGTTGCCTGTCTGAATCCTCATGGGAGGATTGCTTGCAGCAGCCCTATAGGAAAAGCTCAACACATGGAGTCAAACTGTAGCTGGGAGCCACATTCTAGCCTGCAGGAGATCCTTAGAGACAAGGGCAGGAGAGGTGACCTGGTGTGGTGGGTTGGCCCTGGCTGGACATCAGGGGTCCCTCCACAGGAGACAAGTCCTGCATGAACTTCAATGTGAGTCCTTCCCATGGGCTGCAGTTCTCTTCTCCAGCCTGGATGCCTTCCATGGGGTGCATCCTTCAGGAACAGGCTGCTCCAGCCTGGGTGCCTTCCATGGGATGCATCCTTCAGGAACAGGCTGCTCCAGCCTGGGTGCCTTCCATGGCGTGCGTCCTTCAGGAACAGGCTGCTCCAGCCTGGGTCCCTTCCATGTAATGCATCCTTCAGGATCAGGCTGCTCCAGCCTGAGTCCCCTGCAGCAAACCTGCTCCAGTGAGGGCTTCCCATGGGGTAACAGCTTCCTTTTGGCATCCCCTGGCTCTGGCATAAGGTCTTTCATGGGCTGTCCCCCCATTACCCTCCGTGGGCTGTGGGGCATAGCTGCTTCCCCACAAGCTGCACCATGGGCTGCAAGGGAGTCTCTGCTCTGGAGCACCTCCTGCCTCCTGCACTGGCTCTGGTGCCTGCAGAGCTGTTTCTCTCCCATGTTCTCAGTCCTCTCTCTGGCTGCAGCTTCTCACAGGAGCCACCCCTGTAGCCTCCCCGCTACCAAAACCTTGCTGCACAAACCCAATCCAGGCAGGTAGGTTTGCTGCTGCTGTAATGTAAGTGGCAGAGCTCACCTGTACTTAGGTAGTCCTGGCAGAAGCAATAGGTACAGTAACTACAAGGCCAGGCAAAGCATTACTCATTGTTTAGCAAAGCAGGAAAGGCTGCAGCATCTTCTAGAAACTGAAGTTGAATTATTAGCCATGCTAGAAGAGCATTACCACCAGCATCAAGGGAACTGAGGCTGGGCTGACAGGGAAGTAGCCTCATATTAAGGTTTAAATTGTTACTACTTCTAAGGGAGAGGTTTCTGCTGCTGGGAACACGGAGAAGGCAGAACAACCTGCACCTATCAGCTCAGCAAAGATGGATTTAACTCTCCATCTGGCCAGTTCCTTCTTGGAGTCACTTCAAGAGGACAATGCATGGAACAAAGTTATGAACTATTGTATTTGTATTTAAACACAATGGAATCCAAAGCAGGCCCTAGGGATGTGAGCAGAAGCAAAACAGCATCTGTTTCTTCACACAGCACACTTACGTGCCTTGCTGCTCCCTTCCTCTGGCCCCCAGGGAGAAGGGGTGGCACAAATAAGCATTGCAGCTGGGATTACCAAAAAGCTATGCTTGGCAGCAGCCCAATCAGGACATGGAGTTAACATGAAGGTAATGACTGAAGAGCCTCATTCTGCAGGGCCAGAGCAAATCCTCGGTGATGAGGCACGGACACAAAGAGAGACGTGAAAGGGAGAAAAATAGGCTTTTGGTTTAAGCTGCTGTATTGGGGCCTAGAGCCTTTAGCGACAATGCAGATCACCAAAAGCTCATAACTACCCAGTACTCCCACTACTGCTGAGAGCCATAAGTTTCCAGACTCCCTAGAACAGCAATGGTCAATAGGATTTTGCCTTCAGTGCCTGGAAAACCATTGCCATCTGCACCAGGTGAGAAGGATGCTCCAGGTGCTTTCATGCCTTTATCACCTGCCATAATGTAGCCTTGTTCTCTTCCAAAAATGTTCATGTTATGTAAATATGTCACACCATTTCAGGACAGAAAATGCTCCCAACCCATGGACAGTCCGTACAGTGTCCAGGTATGAAATCATGTCAGGATGTGATGCTTAATCTTTTCTAGAACCAGCACAAACTGCACCAAAGGACTCATTTCTCTAGCCCCTACTGTACCTCTCCCAGCAAGCAACACCAGTTCCTTCAGGAGCGACAGCTTACACAGGACACAGATCCAGCTAGCTAGGTGTGCAAGGCCACAGGCACTCTTCTGAAACTGTGTAGACGGTAATTCCTTTGCTGCTTTACAGTGCTTACATGTGGGAGATTGCTGTAGTGACCGCTCTTGCCCTGGAGTATCACCTATGATTATCCTTATGAGAGCAGCCATAGTCAGCAGCTGCTGGAAGCAGTCTTGCTCCTCTCTCATTTCTGTGCTCAGCAGGAGGAGGAGCAGCAGGTCCTTTCATTCGCTTTCATGGCCAGGGTGAGTCCAGCTAACAGCTCTCAAAGCAGCACACAGTCCTCTGCCTGCCTGCTGCTGAAGCACCTGCCCAAGACACGTTGGAATTGATGAGCTGAAAGCTTCCACTCCATAATGCCACCATCCTCACATGTACCTGGATCCTGCTACATGGTAGCCTCCATTCACCATTACACACTATTTAAGATGAAGGTCCTTACAACTTAAGGCCTGTTCCTTCATCCTACCATTTATGTATCATATAGGTAAGCCCTACTAGCAAAAGTGAGCAGCATAACAGACCAGGAGTAGTTGTAACTGATTTGAAAGTCTCCTGTTTCTTTTCAGCTTATGTGACAACAGCAATTTTCCATCAGCTTTCACAGATACCTGACCAATTCCTGTATCAGTATTGTTTCCATTTGTGCCTTCATCTGGTGAAGGTGAGCATGCCCTTCTGTAGCTCACCAGCAAAGGGTTAGCTTGCTTTGCCTTTATTCTGGCTACGACCTGACCTCAGATTGGTGTAACTCTGCTGACCCCAGTGTGTCAGGGGTAAATCAGTGTGACTGTGAAGCTGAGGAATGCCCTTCCAGCTATTCCAAGCTCAGCAGCTCTTGTTCATTAGAAGAGGAGCAAGAGGGAAATTTAGTGGTCAGAACTGAGAAAGAGAACAAGGAGACCTGGGCTCTAATTTGACCTGCCCTGGCTTTCACATGCTCCTCAGCTGTTCTTACTGCCTTTATGGTTTATGTCACAGGTCTTCCCCAGAGGAAGCAGCTCTGAAGGAGGGGAACCCTTTTACCTAGCACTGGTACTGCAGAGAACAGTCAGCTAGGAAAGCCTTTTGGATAGCTTTGTCTGAGCAAGGCTGCTGAATCTGAGCTCTGCTCTGTCCCAGAGCTTTCATAAAGCACTGGTAAAAGCAGTTTTGCTTTTCATAAGCAAACAGGGAACATGGACACCACTGATGCTGAATGGGGCTTCCACTTGTCTCCCATACATCACTTGAAAAATCTGCTTCCACGAGAGAAGAGTACAATGTAAGAAAAGCACCTCACCTGCAGTGGAAATGGCCTGTTCTCAAACGAAGACAAATCCTATGCAAGCATGTCATACTCACTGGCAGCTTGTGCTGGCTGCTCCTAAGGGAGCCTTGTTTGTATGAGATTGTTTCCTTCCCCATCTCTCATCCATCATCTCCTCCTTTTGAGAGCTGGAAACTGGCCATCTCTATTTAGCAGGCGTGACAAGCCACCACTCTTCCCACTCCTGGTCTTTGCAGCCTGCAGAAGATCCTGTGGGCTCCATTAATTGTGGCTGCTGGTTTTAATTGAGAGCTCACATGCAAGCTAATCATTAAATGGCTCAGAATGGCTTTCCTAGTAGGAAAGGCTCCAAGGACTGTTGGCAGGATGTGGGCAACCGAAAGAAGGCAAAAGTTTCAGCCTGGCATTTTTACAGGGGTAAAGGACAAATTCACACTCTGCAAGCAAGCACTTTACACTTACTGAAAGCCAGAGACATTGCCCCATCTGAATAGAGACCTTGCTGTTGCACAGTGAACCCCTTTTCTGATTCCTTGTAAGAGGCTATCCTGGGAGCTGACAGAATCCAGCTGATGAACTACTCTGGTGTCACCCACCCAAAAGCTCAGAGCAGTTTGCACAGGTTCCACTCCAGAAACCAACCTGGATTCCAAGACTTTTGCCTCACTCACCCTAGATCTTTGCCTAGAAGATAAACCTTCCCCTCCCTCCATTGAGTGCAAGTGTGACCAACCACCTTTAAGCACACTACCTCAGCTGTGCTGAAGGCTGGAGTACCTCACTTCCTCTCACACAGCCTTGGAGGGCTTGCTTCAGTGCCTACTGACTGCCAATACGTCCCTCTAGAATTTGCCTGTGAAAGGTTTCTGGTAGCTTTATTTCTAAAGAAGCTTTTTGCCTTTCTCCATTTCTGTTCTCCATGTTGTCAGCAATTCCTCACTTCTCCTCCTCACGTACTTTACAGTTCTTTCCATTCTCTTCTTGTGGCAGGTTCTGCACAACCTCATCTTGTCTTCTACTTTTTCACCTTCTCCCATATTTCCCCATATGACTTCCATTTCTTGCTCCAAAGAATGCACCAAAGAATCTGAATAAGTATCGGAGTTCACATGTCTTATTTTTCACCTGCCTAGAACAGGATTTCAGCCTTTCCTTGCTCTTCTGCTAACAAAGACAGTTTCTGTAGCTTGCTCTCTGGATGCTCTTTGGGCAGCTGCAGGCTTTTCATATAACCTGACAGACATCAGCCTTCTTCAGGCTCTTGCAGTGTGGATCACCACTTGCTAGAGTTCCTAGAGTTGAGCTGCTTTCTGATAAACCCTAAGTCAAGCAGCAGGACCCTCTTGCTTTGTAGAAGATGAACATCAAATCCAAATGATGAAGAGCCTAATCCCGAGATCAGCGATGTCAATGAAATGTTGTCACTACAGACAGAGTGCCAGGAAATCCACTGTCATCCAGGCAAAGCACACCAACAAACTGCTGGGCTGAGGAGCTGGGAAATGCCTTCCCTCCCTTCTCATGGGTGGTAGTTCCTTACTGCCAGGGATCAGGGAGACACAACTACTTTTTCCACACACACCAGATGAGAGGGTAACAAACAAGGAAGGTTATTTCTAGGAGAAGTGGGACAGGCTCCATCCCCAAATTGTGTTCATAACTGTACTTATTAAAAAAGACATGCAGCCACAGGGAAAACAGAGGCTATCAAACTGAAGAGCATATTAAACATTTTTCCTTCTTCTTTTTCTTCTTTCATTAACCAGAAAAATGCAGCATCCTTTGGATAGCAAAGGATATCCAGTATCTCCCTAGGCTACACCTCATAGGTAAATTAAAGCCAGTTTGGCTACCCCCATCCCTGAACTGTGTGTGTGCTCAACTGATGCAACATTTAACCAGCTTCTCCCACAGACTTTGTAGCCACAGCTATGCTGCTTGCTGTACCTGCATGGGCTGGCACTGAATAGCAACAGCAGCACAGGTCAATCCCAATGCGATTTCTTCTGTAATAAAGACATTTTAATTCTGTTTGGAACAAAGACTCTCAGCAAATTCTAATTCAAGAAACTGCTGACAACACTTTCTCAGTTTTATTAATACAGTCCATCATAGCTTTGTAAAAGGATCCCTGTTCTCTGTTCTTCACTGCTTTTTTTGCAGAGTTCTTTATCCAATCCATACAGAAGTTTTTACCTTACTAGGGCCCAAAGAACCCTACTTCCTATCTGTCTGGAACCCCTGTTCTTATTTAGTGGCAAGGAAGGCCATGGTGTTTACACATTGCCACACAACTGAAATCCTACTGGAAATTATTATAACCTCAGCCAGAGAACCCACATCTGTCTCCCAAAGTTGCTACGAGGCGATTAATGCTGAAAAAGCAGTAGCTAGAGCTTTTCAATCAAGAAACTTAGAAGCACTGCATATAGAATGATGCTAATATAGAAGTGCTGCATATAG
>JBAFWW010043278.1:4176-19363 GCA_036873685.1 Agapornis canus
CCCAGGATACGGTTGGCTTTCTGGGCTGCAAGCACACACTGCAGTTGGCTCATGTCCATTTTCTCATCGACCACCACCCATTCAAACTCTGGAGACTGGATTTTTAACTGGGTTTTTGTCTTACCACACAGAACAATGTTGGCTCATACTAAATCCTCAATTTTACCATGATTCATAACATACAGTAATGACTGTAGTATGGAAGAAGTATTCTAAATGGAATCTAAAAACATATTATGTACTGAAAAGTTGTTCCTGATGGCACACTAGAACATGATCAACATTTTTCAGGGCTATGGTTCTCTGCTGTCAGACAGACATAACTCTGACAAATGTATGCTCAGTCTTAGATGTACTGCCTCGGACTAAAAGAGAGGTAGGTTAACACATAGCAAATTTAAGCAGCCAAGCAGAAATTATTCCAGAAGTTAAAATGAATCAGTAATTAAGTGACACTTTGCAGAAATAGAATTTTAGTTCTCATTTCCTTTTTTCTAAACACTTTGCTGGCTGTTATTTTGAGATGGCTATTAACCGCTATGTTATTTTTACTGTCCTGCATGTGACAGAAGTCTCTTAAATAAAAGGCAGCTGAAGGACAACAAACTCATTCAGGATGAGTTTTATGTCCAGTGCTAGTGTGAAGATTGACCACAAATATCCTCTAATAAACTCAGAAGTCACACTGATGAATTTCATACAAATAGCTGTTTTAAAAGACCACTAGCACTTCTCTTACTAAAACAAGCCTCTATTTGCAAGACATCTATATCTTAGAGAAGGAATCCTGGTTAACTAGGCTGGAAATGCACTAGAAGTGGGATCTTAGTCAAAACTGAGAAAGGGGATAAGGAAATTGGAGTTAAAGGGTATTCTACAGACAGAAACCTGCAATTGTTTTTGGTGTTAATGTCATTAAAATGACAAGAGGGACTACTATAGAGGCTCTCAAGTCAGCAATGTCCTAAAGCAAGTTGCCAGATACCAAGTAATTGCCGTGGAAAAAGTAAGGAAAAGGAAGAAGACAGAAAAGCAGATAAAAATTCTCTATACTAAAAAATATCCTTAAAAGAGTAGTAAATGAGTTATTTATTATAGTCTAGATCACTGTAAGAATTAAAACCTCTTCCATAATACAGTATCAAACAGGGTCTGCAAAGTCCTACATGTTTCTGAAGATATCAGAAAAATTTAGCACAGCAACAATGCAGCTCCTGTTTCTCTAATCCAAGGAAAATATGAAAACTTCATATTCATAAGGAAAACTTCAGGCCAATCACAATTATATAGTGGATGCATTACTGAAATGCTTAAAACAGAAGTATAAAATAGCATGTGGGGTTGAGATGGAAGATCCCTTTCTGAGTCAATATTTGGGCCTACTACTAACTACAGTTTGAAATCTTCCAGTACATACTAAGGAGTATGGTTGACCAACCATGAGGAAGTTCATCCTTCTCTGAAAGGTTCTTCCCTGCACTGGCACTGTTACACTGGTACCACAGCTTTAGTCACATTTGGGTCGCAATGAAATGGTAGCTTAGATGTGATGAAAAAGCAGCCCATTACTTTTTGAAAGTAGGTTACATCAGTCCTTTTGGACGTTGCTGAGGCAGAATGTGTAACAACAGGTGCCAGAGAAATCCATCTGTACTCACTGGCAGTGCCAAAACACACAGAACTGGAAAATGCTTCAGACACTCTCAGGTCAAAAATGACCACAGAAGACAAAGTAAACCACCAGCCAAGAAATCTAGTAATTTATGGCGGCTGTTCTGTTCTTGTCACAGTTACAAATAAAAGCCAAAGTTTCATAATATCAGTACTTAGTTGCCTGGTATTCGTTATTATACCAACATTTAAAAGATACAAGCTAGGTATTATTACAGTAGTTTTGCTTACAGATCTTCTAGCACAAGAAGTCAGAGTAGACAGGAAAGATGAAAAAGGTTCCAAATTTCACTTGGATCTATATATGTTAAAGAGATCAGAGACATAAACATGACTGTGCAAATGCTTCCTTAGAAACTGCTACTGCTTTCAATTCTGATCAGATAAAACTAATTCAGTGTTAGTTTCCTGTGGATCGCTTTCAGTTACCTGACTGTGACAATATGTATTGCAAAATCAGAATATTTATATATCTGAACCACAAAAGAATGGAAACACTCCTGCTGAACATATTGAGGATAACGTAGGACAGTTTACTGAGCCTTCAAGTTAAGAGTTGCCATTGGTCTGCTCAACTGAATAGCAATTATTAGAAATTTAGGCCACTTACTGACAGTTTAGTGGCTGATTTCACCACTCAATTATTGGCCCTGATTCTAGTGGGCTTTACACGGTAATCTTCCTTAACAGATTTTTTGAAGCAATTATCTTTAGTGCACTGTCTTTTACTCATTCATTAATAATAAATGTCCCAACAAGAGTTGCTCAAATGCAGCATATCAGCTTACACTGCAACAGGAATACAGCTGTGCTTTACAATGCCCTCAACTTCCAGAAAACAGTAAAAACAAGAACATGTTAACAGAAGTGTTCCTAATATCACAAAATGACAGTAATGACTTTGTTGTTATTCAACAGAAAATCACTTTGATTTAGTTAATGGTGTATAAAAAACTGGAACTAGAAGTTGTCTTGATCAAAGATTAGGAAGACTCAGCAGCTGTGTACAGTATCCTAACAAAAATGTTTTTATCTGTGTTAATATGAAAACTTGAAAGCGGCAGCCTCTACATATTTCATCAACATACTACATAAACCATCTTACATGTACCCTAAAATATAACAAGACTGCCACACAGAAGGCTGAGATGTGTTGAATAGCATTCTGGAAATACTAGAATTATATTTTTGCCGCAAGCAGATTACCTTACTTTTTCAGCACTTAAATGTTCCATCTATTGTTTTCTAGTGGTGAGTAAATTATAAATTCTGTGTGCAATTTCACCTTAGTTTTGAAACCTCCAACTAGGATGCCAGTTATAGATGCAAGAACATGATCTAAATCCTAATGACACTTGGGTTAAGAACAATACTGTAAAAAGGTCTGAAAACCCTCTTATTCATGGACAATAAAATACAGATATGGTTTTTGACATTGTCTCTTTCGACATAGAAGAGAGAAATGAACATGCAACCACACATGAAGAATTTCTCAATTCCACTCCAGTCTGACATGATGTCCTTTAGTAAACTTCTATATTTTAATAGACTTTTGGGGTTTGCTTTTTTGTTGTTTTTGTTGTTGTTGCTGTTGTTCTTTGCTTGTTTTCCTGGGTTTTTTTAACAAACAAAGATTGACCCTGTTGACCTAAAAGATCATAAATCACTGGTGAGCAAGCACGAATTCTCCATTTACATGACGCTTTGAAGAAAGAAATGACAACGTGTCCTCAAATATAGCTTTAACATGGCAGAAATAACTTTCTTTGTAAGGATGTTCAAGTGATGTAAAACTGCATAAGTGTCACAATCCATAATGACTTACATTCCACCTTTTTTATTTTGGGATATCCTCAAGGATATGGCAAGAAAATTAAGCTATTAGCTATTTCTAGTTTGTCCCTCACATACCTATTCTTTCTTCCTCCTGGTGAAATAGTGTGAAGTTAATTGCTGACACAATTTTGATCTAGTAGGATTTGTATCTTTAGTTCAGCAGAACCTAAATATTCTTTCTAGACCTCAGAATACTATAAATAATTCTTTCTATTTCTTAACTGTCATGTGAGACTATGGAGAACTCAAAAGATTTGTGGAACTGTGCCTGCCGTCACTTCTCACTGTTTCCAAAGTCCCACAGTAATGGCTGTTCATACAGCAAAGCTTAGGAGAGTCTGAAATTTTACATTTTCTTTTCTAGCTGAGTTTCTTCTCACTTCAACACCCCTTTCTCTGACTTCAGTAGCTCCTTAGGCCTTCCTTCTTTATTTCTGCACCTTCAAATTAATTTGACTCTGTTAGATATGTAGATCTACACAGAAGCTTTCCACTATTAGCAAAAATTCAATAGAGTCCAAGATTGTTCCCCATGTCCTGAAATTTCCTTCAATTTAATTTCTTTCCAAAACAAGACAGAGATTACATTCAATAATATATCAAGCAAGTACAAACTACTTTTCCTATATACATACTTGTTGATTTCCCTCACATAATACCATTAAATTTCATTTTGAACACCAAATTTGTGGAAGAGAAAGCTGCCTTATGATGCTTTAAGCTTTTTCTTAAAAAAAAAAAAAAAAGAAATAAAAATTACTCATTTGCTAATATGAATGAACTCCTTATATTTTTCCATGATATCTGAAGTTGCCAATAAACACAGGGCAATTAAACAGAATACCAAGGCGAGTGTTCTTCAGGAAAAGAATATTCTGAAAAAGCCCTGAAAGGACCTCATCTCAATATTTGTATCCATTAGCATTCACGCTTGTGTTTCACTTTCAAACTGTGCTCTTGGTTTTGGGGTCAGGGCAGCATTTTATTTTACAGGACAAGGGAGGTAAGACAAATGTAAAATTATCTAAGGCGTTAAAGCAGCTTAAATGCTTCTAATGCCATAAGCTGCTTTTAATGCCTCCAATCTGTTTAAAGGAGAGAAGGTAAGGAAAAAACACACACTCACAAGAAAATAAAATATAATGAAAGAAAACAATAAGTCTTGGTGACACAGCAAATCAGAAGTCTTTGAAGGGGACATTTGTAACATTCAGTGGCAAAGATATGAAAACTCAAGATTAGCTTTAAGGAAGATACACACACTGGTGATTTGGAGTTGATCTTATCAAGTGCATAATTTTCCCTGGGTGATGGATTGTTACAGCCCTGGACTAGGTTTGAACAGTTGTTTGTGATAGTGTAGCTAAAAAGTGAGTGGTGGGGGGAAGAAATATACAAAGCCACCAAATACAATAATAGAGTGACTGCAAATACAAGGCACCTCAAAGCACAGATACAGAAACAATGCTGGCCCACAGACCTTTCAATGTAAGACCTTTCCATATTGACATAAATTGATTTCTTTTTACCATAATATTATTGAGCTTCTAAATGTAGTATTAAGCATAGATGAAGTTGCCCTTGGAAAGGCATTTGCTTGAATTACCACATTTATGTTGAACTGCCTTAAATAACATTCTCAGTTGTACTGTTATTTTTCTAATATCTAGATATATGTGGTTAATCTTGGCAAAAATATCAAAAAATACCTGTAAGAGTTTATTTAAGATTAGGAATAAACGCATCTTGCACTTATCATTTTCTAAACAATAAGGAGACTCCAGCCTTAGGAATCTACTGGAGGACCTAGTATTGCACACTCTGCATGTTAGAACTGCATCAACAGCTTCTCCCTTCTTAGGGTAACACTGAAAGATTAAAACACTGAACAAACATTCTCAAGGTTTTACAGAACAAGTTTTTCTTTAGACCTTTGGGAGGGAAAAAAAAATAAAATAAGGCAACATTTTCTTTAATATAATCTTTAATCATATGTATTTCTTGGGAACATTCTGTTGTGCTGGTAGACCTCAGCAGACCTTCATTACTGAACAAGAATGCTACCTTCTGATCTAGTCTAATATGATATTCCATGCTGATCATCATTCAAAACTTACTACATGCACCAAGATGAATGCTGGAACTTTTCTACTAGCAATCTAGATTGAAGAACTTTTGACAGCTTTTGAATTTGGACATTTAACTGCTCTCAAATATCTGTTCATTAGTCACCCTGTATCTTGCATTATTGGCAAGATTCTGGAGCCAAAGTACCCAGTTCTCAGTACTGCCTACTGATTTATCAACTAAGCCACATCATATCTCAGGCATGTGGTTTGATGCACTACTATTTCTGATGCATGCAGCTGAATAAACAGTGGACATTAGTTTCTGTAGACACTTACAAACACAAATTACTTATTACAGGGGACAAAATGGAAGCTTGAGATATCAGAGGAACCAAGGCAACTGCTCAGGCTCAGTTGTGTCCTTAAATGGCTTTAAATTAAAATTAAGCCAGAAGTACAGCAGATGCTTAGAAGATCCTCCACAAGATTAGGATCAATATGATTGACTGAAGTAGATCAAATACTCCCTTTTTCTCTGTGCACTATTACGTTACAATCACTGTGAACATGCCATGATTACTTTCACAGGATTGAAGGACTAAAATTCACACTTCCCCTGCTCCAGCTCTGTTCATGAGGATTTGTGTACTTATTAGGTGACTGTGTAAAAGCCAAATGTCCTATAATCACCCTAGATTTAAAACCATAGCAACTGTATATTGCCCAACATATACCTCAGCTGCATAAGACAGCCATCCTTCAGAACAAAACTCAAACTGATGTTTAAATCTCTTAGTTCAATGGAAACAAAAATAGCACTTCAGATGTTTTTCTGTATCACTGTTACAGTTACTTTTATTTAAACTAGTCAAAGTGTTACTAGATAATCCCCATGAGTAAGCAACATCTAAGTGATACAGAACTGATGAGTCTATTGTCCACTTAGCTGCCATAATCTATTCTAGTCTAACAGAATTTCACAAGAAAATAAGACAATTGCATCATATCTTTTGGGAACTTCAGCAGAACCAGCAGAGAAAAAGCTAATTTTAACACAAACACACCAAAAACCAAACCAAAAAACAACAACAACAAAAAACTACCCAACTCTTAAATTATGCTGGAATGTTTTCCTAGCTAAGTAAATCATCATCTTTTCCTTGTTACTTCTGAAGTTATCGTATATTATTCATTGGCTAGCTTCACAGTGACCTTTCTTACTTAAAAGATTTCCAGAATCAAAGTACTTCAGAATTATTTCAAAGTCAAACCAGTGAAATGTAAAAAGTTATTTTTATGCCTGTATTGCACTGTTCATTACTTATCTGACATTCTGAGAATAATTAAGGACACAGCTGAAGCAATTTTTCCTAATTAGAACAATATCTGTACAGTTTGTGATGGCCTCTTGCAACCTTGAAACAAAAAACTGCTTCTCCAATAAAAAAGTTGTTCTCCCTACCTGAAACTAACAGACAAAATATAGTACTTTTCTTGACTGCTGGAATTGAATGAATTTGTATTGATAAAACCAGCATGAAAGCATTTCTAAGTGAAAAGCAGAAGTGAAAAGGTATTTTGATGACTCAGAAAAAGATGCTAGAAGAAAGGGTATGCATAAATTAGACAAGGTCAACGCTGGACAACCTTCTTTTTAACCCCTCTGGACACCAATATTCACATACCTTACTAATCAGAACTAAAATTATTATTCATTATGATAAAATTACTATGAAGAATTGCCATTATTGCCACAATTAACATTTGTTTGAGGAAGGCTAGTTCCAATTCAAATAAATCATTTCAACTCATCTCTGAGCTGAGGAACATGGAAAAATATGATCTGTTTATAGGGATACAGAAAGCCCTGTTGAAATTCTTGACAGTGGCATGACATTCACTGGATAGGTCTCAAGTTAGAAAAGTATACAAATTTTACCCTTTTGAAAAACCATCACAGCTTTGCATTTTTCATTATTTTAAGGTGAAAAGTACAGAAAAAATTGCACCCTCTTATTTATCCAATTTCCATTTCAAATAACACTAAACTGCCACTATTTAAGGTTTATGCTTTTTCCAGCAATTCTCAATTTTCCTCATTAGATACTACCACATTCCAGTGCTACCCACTGATAAGTAATGTAGTAACATGGGATTCAGTAAGCAACATTCACTGAAGTTGTGGGGGTTTCACACAGATTTTACCATTGATAAACATTGTGCCCTAGATAAGAGAAACCTTACTGTCACTGCAACTACTCAACAATTTCTTCCATTCTACCCTAATAGTGTCCTGGAACTATTATTCGATGTGAAGGCCCAGTTCACACCAGTGCTGGAGGTTCTCAGCATCATCCATTCTGGATGCCATCTTCTCATACAGATATAATTTCTGATTTGTTGGTGTCACCTCACCTGTTGTCTGGAAAGCTCTCTTTCAGAAGACCAAAAGAAACATTTGAGAAAATGGCTGCAATTACAATATAAAATTATCTATTAAAAAAAACCCAGAGCTTTTAGCCTCATGTTTTTTCCCCACTCTGTGCTGCTCAATCATTAGCATATTCATATTTTCTGGATCGTGCTATCAAAATCTACATAACAGAGATGAACTCCCTCACACAGCAAATACGTGTGAACATCTCTTAGCAACAACCGGTCATGAGCCAGCAAGGAAACTTAACAGTGATCCCACTTAAAACATCCCACTTATGCATACTAAATGATAATGCCATCAGTAAAAATCCAAACTGTTCACTAAAGCAGCATGCTCTTGAATGCTTGAAATTGAATTTTCCCCACAGAAGCCAGACACCAGAAGGAGCTGTGCTTTGTCCTTGACAGCTATTCCAAGAACACTTGCAAGGGAACAGTAATGTGTGCTCCTGTCCCCAAATGTTTCATTTCCAAATCTTTCACATTCAGGCGCTGCTTAAAATTCACTATGCACATAATGTGCCTATATTACCAACACCAGAGAATTAAAGGTAGAGAAAGAAGGAAACCATTAAGAATCTTCTATGTTACTCAACCACATGGAAAATTTTGCCAGTCTAATATAGGTAACAACCACTGCAGCATTAAAAATCATATTTCCCAACTGGCCTCTAAAAAGATGCCTCAAAAATAAGAGGAAGCTTTATGTCAGGGGCCTGTTAATTGCATGTGTAATAGCAAGGGTAATCATGACAATGATACTAACATTTTTAAGTTAGGCTAACTTCTTACATTCCTCCAACTGAATGGAGGGCTCCAGAAAAAAATCCCTGATCTCCCAGTAAGTATAGTCTTCTCTTTTTCTTTTCTCACCCTTTTCTGCCCAATAAGGCCTTTATAGGTAATCAGAGAAATACTTACAGGTTTAACTCCTCGGCCATCATGATGAGTTCATCACTACAATGGACACTCATACTTCAAGGAAGGTGATTCGCTCAAAAGTCAGGCCACATTTACATGCCTACAGGTTTGGTGAGTTATTTTATGCACACTCTTTATCTCCTGGTATTTATCCTGGCCAGATCTTGGCTGCTTATCGTATTTAAGTTTCACTTACTGGAGTTACATAGAATTTGAGAGAAACATTTTTTATTTTTTTTCCCTTTTCTTCATTTTACTGTAGGTTGTAGAACATGCTTAGCTTTACATAGTATGCTTACATATTTCTCAAACAGCTATAAATTACGGTCAAGGCAATTAAATATTCACAAATCCATTTGGATAGCTGGAAAAAAAAAACCACTACAAATTTAAGGATAAATCAAGAGACAAGCGAACTAGTTCAGAAAGTTGGGTAAAAATAAATCCTGACCTGACTCTTTGTGAAATATACAGACCAGACACATGAGCAAAGGAACAAAAATTTTACAGGACTTCACTTTCCCCAAGCAAGGTAATAAAAAAGACAAATGCTACAGATGCTCTGTAAGGAATGAAGAGATGTAAATGTAATGGGAAATATAGCAAAAAGACAAGCAATGCCTCCATTAAATCCATTTCAAGAAACTGAGCTAACTCTTTAACACAGGCAGAGAGTTTCCATTGCCTGGAATGTATGACAGAGGGATATTAGCTGCTTGTTAATAAAACTGAGGCATAGAGAAAGATATTGAAAAATACTTTTAAAGCACTTTTTGAATAGAACTTTCAATTCAAACAGAGCTACACATTTTCAAGAGAGATGGACAACTTCAAATCATCTGTTAATAGTTTTTAGGGAAAACTACCTACTTCCTTTAAGTAGGTAGTTAAGTGCTTACATGAAGCTGAAAAATTAAAACCATCTCAGCTCATTACATTTGCTACAATATCTAGCATCTTCTGAAGTATTCCTTTCTCCTCATGTTTCTGCCATCTTTTATTTGACCTTACATAAAAAAAAAAGATACACATTTTTCATTTTGAATTCTTCAATATACACAGCTTGTTTGAATTACAATAGTTTCACTGAAAATTATATTGCCATTCAGCTAGCGGTGACAGAAATAACTGTCTGAATTACTATTGAGGGGAAGCAGCCCCCCACTAAAGTCAAGGCCATTATCTCTGCCAGATACTTTATTCAAAATCATCCAGCTTCGGTGTGGGTTGTATAGCTTCATCACTTTTTTTGTACTAGCATATCTCATGTTGAATAAAAAGGAAATTATTCTTAAATAGTCAGCAGAAAATGATCAAAATGTTTCACAGCTTATCAGTTCAATCCTTTCATGTTCATTTTAAGCATATACCATAAAAAATCTATGAAATTGTCAAGACTAGTTCTGAAACTGTGATTTAGTAGGTTTTGATACCTGTTATCAGGCACTGAAGTATTCAGAGAAGTTATAAACCATTCTCTTCCATATACTCAAAGACCACTTGTACATTTCACACATCTCAAGAACTCAGAAGTCCTTTGCAGATTTTCCATTGAAGGCAGAATTGTTTGCTGGCTAGCTGAACAGGACAGTAATTTGTCCAGATGTGATTCTGTGAAGTTGTATATCAACAAATACGGAGTAGTTTCAATGAAGTGCTTTAAGTAATAAACTTAGGGGTATTAATGAGCTGTGTACAGTCTCTGTGAATAACTCAAGATAGAGCAACTGTATGCTGAATAGGAAGAAAGTACAACTGTTCAAGCCCAGCCAGTAACTCAGAACCATGCAGTTGCCCTCTCACTTCCTCCCTTCTTCCCCTTTGCTCCCTGTAGGATGGGGAGGAGAATCTAAAGAATATAAACCCCATGGGTTGAGGTAAGAACAGTTCAGTAACTATAACATGAAACTACTACTGCTACCACTAATAATAATAAGGGAAATAAACAAGGGGAGAGATTATAAAACTAAAAAGGAAGGGAATATAAGAACAAAAATAAATACAAGTGATGCACAAAATCATTGCTCACAACCTGCTGATCACACCCAGCCTGACCCTAGCAGCGATGGGGGCTTTCCAGGTGACTTCCCACAGTGTGCATACTGGGCATGATGTGCCGTGGTATGGAATACCTCTTCAGCTAGTTTGGGTCAGCATCTTGTCTCTGCTCCCTCCCTCTTGTGCCCCTCCTCACTGACAGAGCATAAGAGACTGAAGTCCTTAACAAGGGTAAGGACATTACTTTGCAAAAACTAGAACACTGGTGCATTATCAGCATTGTTGTCAGACTAAAGCCAAAACACAACTCTGTACCAGCTACTGGGAAGAAGAAAAACAACTTACAGCTGAACCCAGTGTGGTATTGGGCAATACCTTGGGGCACCAACAGCTCAAATCAGGTTTTAAGAATTCAGGAGGCATAATTCTCATGCCAAGCTGCAAGAGCAAATTAAAGGCTCTGTGTCACTAGGTCATGGTTTCTGGGAAGACACAGTCCCTGACAAGGACTCAGCAGTGCAGAAGGTTCGTAGTTCCAAACATCGTCCAGATCATCCCACAGTCAAACTGGGACAACTGTTGTGGGAGAGGTCAATACTGAATAAACAATGTGAATGAGCATCCCTCAAAATAAATGCGTAAATAAAATTAACAAACACTGCAGAATGTCGCTGGGAATTCTCCATCTACATTACATTCTATGCTCTATTTCATGTTTGTACAAAATTGAAATTAAAATAAGAATGTTCTTTTTCTGAATTATGATGGTCCATTTTTGTAACATGAACCTATATTGTTAGCAATCCCATAAAGAAATAAATTTACATATAAGGCTTAGAGGGCTTACTAACAGTGAATCGGGTATCTGCTAATCAGGTATTTTGTGGAGCACTGGAAACTTAAGATAGTAAATGACACCAGAGACACAGGCTGGCCACCACCACAGTGTTCTGTAAGACTTTGAAGAGCTTCTACCTGGAGATTATCATAACGCCAAGAGCACTAAATGGTGACAAATTGGAAGAGAAAGCATACAGAAAGAAAATGGGTTAAATCCAGAGGGATATTTTCAAATAAAAATCCCTTACCAATATTCTTAACTAAAAAATTTTGCAATTAATATATTCTGGTTTAGACAATTTAAAAAATTGAAGACGTTAAAGAACAAGGCAAAAACCACTCTCTTCTAATAGAACTAGTAATTATATCTACCATTTGTTGTTATGCAGTTGAACTGACTCAAAACTCTGCATTAGCCCTCATATTGCAGTCCCTTTTCCATACGAAATTGCCAGCTTGTGCACACTCCCACATTGCAATGAGCATGCCATGAAATGGCTGTGAATCCCAGATGGTGCCAGCAGAGATCTATCCATTTTCATCTTTAGCCATTCTTCAGGCAGGGAAATGCACTGGCTGCGGTGTGCCCACCTCCTGCAGCTTCATCATCAGCTCTACTCTAGATCTGGTTTGCCACAGACAGTCGGCTTACCTACCTGTGTCTGCTTTTAGTCAGAAGATGCATTCACTACAAACAAAATCCTTCACAAGTTGCTGACACTGCAGCACTTCTTAAAAGCTTCATATTAAGCCACTTATCCCCTGCCTCAGTCTTCAAGCCAGTCATAGATGAGCTCTCTGAGGACATCAAGGGCAAAGTATGACTCTAATACTGCTCCAAAACTAGTAAAGCTTCAAGTTTTCTGCCATGTAACTCTTTCTGTAGTTTGAATCTTTGCGGAACACAGAAAATACTATATACGTATCTGAACTGGAAATTTAATTTTCTGGAAGTAGCAGAATGAAATATTTCAATCTAACTTTTTACATTTTTAATATAGCCATCTGACAATATGAAAGCAGCAGAAACTACTAAACACCGTTAGCATATGGTTCCATCTCTACTTATAAACTTTAGTATCCCCCAAAAGTTTGAAGTTATATTATGCTGGAGAAACAGAATTTATTGGTGTCCTGGCTGGCACCATTTTAATAAACATGCTGTCCTTCCTTCCTTTTCATTATTAACTCTCTGCATTTCCAAAGAAAGTCAGAAGCATTAGCTTAGCCAACTAGAAACACCAGGTATCTTTAACAGTAACCAGGAAAAATATACCCATTGCACTGAGTAGAGGAAAGTACTAGGTTAATGCCGTGGCTACACAGGTCAGAAACACCAAAGTACTTAACTAGCTTCAGTGTAAAAGAGGCCTGGGACACATTTCCGAGACAACAGCAAGATCTATATTACAGACCCCTGACAGCTAAAATCAACACTGATGAGTAATGTGAAACCATCATGTGTCAGGGAAGCCTCTGCTGCTGAAGCACAGAAGTAAAGCAGCTTTGGCAGCATAGCCAGTGGTCAGCACAGAACACAGTACAGTACTGTGCAGTATAACTGTACCTGCTTTGTGACTGCTTTGCCAATAAAACATACCAACATCCTATAAGGCTACAGCATTTCTGTTATAGATGTGACCTAACATACAGAAATCACATCTTGCGGATCTTGTCAAGATACTGATAAACCATAATAGCACTATAAAGTTTCCTAGTGTTCTCAAAAAATTCAGGATAAGCTAAGGCATGGCTATGTGTCTCCTCTCTTCACTTGTGCAAAACCACTGTTTACCCATGTTAAATGCTATCAAGGGGCTGGTACATATCCACATAGAAAAAACTAAATTTAGTACAAATGCAAAACCAGTTCTCCTACACTTACCACTTAACACTGCAAAAATAAGACTTATTCTTCCTAGGAAAAAACAGTGGGTTCAGAGAAAAGAATGGGTTTGCACGCAAATTCTAACTGCTTTCCTTGAAACTGGGAAAAATCACCTTCCTCTATTACCCATCTTCATCCCTTAACTGCCAATGCTGTCACATGGGTATGATGTTCAGCAGTGACAGGCAATGGCTTGCTGAATTGTGTATCAAAACTCTCCATGATTTTTGTGCAAGTTGGGAGTCTGAATTTTGAATTTCACTTCATACATAGAACAGAGATATATGCATACACACATAATATATCATGCATACACACACACAAATATGGTAAACTCACCCAATTGCTCTGAACAGTTGCTTAACGACTGGAAACAGTAATCCAAGGTAATCTGGAATGTGTTATGTATGTTAGAAACTGCAGAGTTTCTAACAGATAACATGAACTGCCATGCTTACTTCACCTTTACCTTCTTTCCACCTCATCATGAAGTATTTTAAGCTTCAGAGGGAAAAATCATAGCAGATTAGAAACGTTATAGTTCTAACATTTTGAATTCTACAAGTCTTCATTATCAAAAAATGCAAAATGCAAAAAAAATTAAACATTTTAAGAACCGTCTCTATATACAGAAATACAAAAAAGGAAGAATTTTTTTTATCTTGTAACCACAGAAGTGGAAAAAAGCCCAACTATATGACACCAACTTGTTATCTTTTGAAAGTTTGTCTACCAGCTATCATTACTTCTTCTAACAATTTTTCATCTTTTCAGTAATTCTAACAGACATTGGTTTTAATATTTATGATATGAGAAACAACTCCAAATAACTAGAAATGTATTGTTTACATTAAAGACAAGCAAATACTTAGATCAGCAGAAAAAAAAATACAGAACTGTCTTATGTTTATCCTTTTCTGAAAAGTTTGATGCCTAGAGATCCTGGTTTTCCTCATTACTCACTTTCAATTTCAATAGTTTTTTATTTCTGAATAATCTAAAATACTGGCCACTGTTACTGAGCACTATTTTGTCACCAAATAAAACAAAATAGCAAAAGAAAATTATAGAGCTACATTCAGAAAGGAGTCTGCGCAAAAAGCTCTTTAAAAGGATATTTTGATCGTGGTGCTCACATTTGTCACTTGCAAAACAGAGTTTTACATGTTTATATTCTAATGACTCTGTAGCTTATTTTTATAAACAAATTAAATCACTAACTCTAAGTAGGAAGCAAAACTCCTACTTATTGCAACCAGGAGTCCCAAACTGAAATCTCATGTACAAAAGGTCTTGCTGTGCAACATGCAGTACCATACCAGAAGGCATCATGTCCATAACTGCCTTCCCTAAAGCCAACCTTAAATTGTATCCTGGATTCAGCAGTAGCAGTCATTTTTCCTTCTTCTTAGTAATGGTGCAGCACTGTGTTTTTGACTTTTGGCCTGGTAACAGAACTGATAACAGCAGTGTTTTTTAGTTACTGCTCAAATGTTTAGTCTGACCAAGGACTTTCTGAGCCTCATGC
>JBAFWW010043282.1:0-24675 GCA_036873685.1 Agapornis canus
GGGGGGGTGTTTGATTTGTTTTAAAAAAAAAGTCTTTGGTGTAAAGATATTTTTTTTTCCCTTTTTTTTTTTTTTTTTTTACACCCAGAATTACAATAGGCTGATGGTGTGTGCGTCAGAGATTGTAGCTGCGCTTTATTTTAATAGATTGCAGTTATAGAAGATAGACACCAGGAGATTTTGCCTTTCGCCATGGCTCAGTTTGGAGGACAGAAGAATCCCCCTTGGGCTACTCAGTTTACAGCCACTGCAGTATCTCAGCCAGGTCAGTTTATGTATCATTTAATGTTTGAACCTTGACATCTAGTAGATTTGGAGATTCTGTAGTTGGGTATGCAGTTGAAGAGTGGCACCATGCTATCTAATTTATTTAAATGGTTTAAATTGGAAGGTTTTCACACAATAAAAACATTAAAGATTGTTGTCTAATACTGGCTGTTGAGTTTGTGGAGCTTTTGTGTTTGTTTTTCATTTGGTTGATTGGGTTTTTTTTTGTAAGAGGTGATAAGTAAAGTCCCAGGTGAATTTTTATTGATTCTCTGGTCAGTAAACAGCATATGAAGTTACTCATGTCCAGAGATGTAGATCTAATTGCATTGCTCTAGATTAAGTAATAATAGAGCTAATAAAGCACTAAGAACTTTTTAAAGTGCTGCCTGAATTGCATTTCCGTGGCAACCTAAGCCACTATTTACAAAATATTTTGTCTTTGTTAATAGATTGGACATATTTCACATAGAGAAGAGGTCTCTGAAATTTGTTACTTGACTGGGTGGCCAATATATTTACTTTCTAAGTGTCATATTAAAACTTAAGGATCCATATAACCAAATGTATCACCCTGTTAATGATAGGGGGTTTCTTTTTGAATTGGCTATGAAGACTTAGCACAGATATTAAAAGAAACCAGCTGGCTAGGTGTCCATGTTTCACATTGGTTTATAGGATAATAAGTTTTGAAGCGAGAATGTGAAGCTTGCTGCATAGTGAATTTTGGCGCTTCCATTTCCAGTTCCAGGATGCTTTTTTCTCTTACTGAATACAAAATGTTTCCTAAATACTGTAGTTTCATTGTCTGATGTGAGAAGGTTTTGACAAGGCTGTGCTACTTTGAGAATTCAGGATGCCAGAATGTGAGCACAGGCAGTAACCTTGTTGAAGAGATGTCTTTACAAAGAGTTGTGTGGTTTTTGTCATTGTCATTTGAGCCTTGCTCTACTAGTTTGTATGAAGTTGAATGTCATACTTCTCTAGAACGTGGTTTTATGTCTGGGAGCTTAGCAAAAGTTGGGAATGCCTGCCATTTTTTGGAAGAGCATGATTTGGGGTGGGGAAAATAAATCTTTCTCCTGATCCATTTTTTTTTTTTCCAAAATGACTTCTCCATCTCCAGTTTTTTCCTTTGGGCACTGGTCCTATTGTAGTGCGTCTTCGGGAACCGCTGCCACCCCACTCATGCACACCTCCCATGTGTTCCATGGTACTTGGACCCAGTGTGCCTTTTTCTCCATGCCCATTCTGTCCCACTCTCTACTTAAATTGTTGCTGTACCTAAACAGCTGGCTACAAGCATTTTTTTCACTGCTTTTCTGAAGAGATTAAGCCTCTTCAATCCAAACAGCAGTACTCTCCTTCTCTAATAAACTGCTTAACAGAAGAAGGGGCTGGTATTGGGAAAACAGGAGAGGCAAGCTTAGCTTTTGGTTCTTCTGTCTGAGTGATCAAAGGATGGTATCATATGGGCTAGAGTGTTCGTCATACATTGGCTAATGTGACAGCTAATCCATCAGAAATACTGGTGGAAGACTGAGGGCCAGCGCCCTGTCCTGTTGCAGAGGGAAAGCTGCATAAAATCCACTGACAGGGAGAAGCTGGCAGCCATCTTAGACTTTGCTGAGCTGGACCAGAAGGGGGCCCTGGAGAAGAGATGGATGGAGCAAAGGCACTAGAAGCATATATAAACTTATCCATTTTCTTATTTCTATGACTCTGCCTTCTGTCAGCCTACTTCTGAGACTCCTGACATTAAATGAAGTACAAAATCTAATTGGGCCAGGACTGCTCAGCATCAGTGGCTGTGAGAGTTTTTTCACTTGTCCGTACTTCAATGAGGACAGTATCTCCTTAATAGGGATTTTTAGCTGTTTATGTGATCTGGAAGCACTTGACTCAAACATGAGAGCCATTAAAGATGAGCATTTGACTGTGCTTTTGCCTTCTTCCTGTGCTAGTTCCACCATCCTTTATGTTCCTAGTGCCCTTCAGACTGTAGTATATTCTCTCTAGCATCACTTGAAGACATTTAGCTCCTTGTGTCCTTTGAAGTCCTTATTCCTACTGTGTTACACAGTCATCATGCCTGCCTATGTCCTCTTTCTTCCCTGTCTCTACTATTGAATCCAATCCCTGGGATTCTACTGGCCAGCTCCTGTTTTAGTACCAATGTACGTACTCGTCTGCTGGCTTTTTATTGGCAATTATGATTTATAATGGTTTATAATAAAGAGCACAGGAAACTTGTTTTGCAAAGTAAGCAGTGCTCTTTGGCACTGCTGAGAGCCGAAGGACAGTGTTTAGCTACTGAACTGCAGCTAAGTAGTCACCTTTCATGCACCCTCCAACACTGAAGTATGAATGTACAGCTAGGTGGTTTGCCTGATGAACAGAGATGCAGTCAGTGTTCAGGCATGCTGTCTAGCATGTACTGCTTCTCACCTGTGCACAAGAAGTTGTGCAGGTCAGCTTATCCATTTGAGTTTCAGCATTCATAAACTGATTTTTAAAACACTATGTTTACAAATTTTTAATGTATTTTTAGAGGATTGGTAAAAGGTGTTTATGCATACCAGCTGTTTTCATCTAAGTGTCAGGTTCCTTCTCAAAAGTGTCAAGGTGCTTGGGTATGGGGGAGAGGTCTTTGTAACACAAGCAAAATGATACATAGCTTTTTGCTAAGGCTGTTGTCAAAAGTGGTGAGTGATGGTGTTATAAACCCAGCTTGCTAGTGACAAAAAGGTAATTTCAGAGTTGGGGGGGTGGTGTTGATTTATATCGCCGACTTGGTTGCTGTCTTGGCCATCCCTGGTGAAAACATAGGCTCTTAATTATTAAGGTGTGACACTAAGGTAGTTGTAGAGTGACATGCTGTGTAATGAAGGGTTCCTGGGATCCCTTTAGGATAGCTTACTAATTGCTGTCTGTGCCTGTATTAGAAGAGGGATGGGTAATTCCAAGTCTAGCAAAGATCTGTGTAAAGAAACTGCTACTTGGAACACAGTGAAATTGTTTCTCTATTCCTTGTCTCGTGGTTTTGTGCATGACATGACTAAGACCAGAATAAAGTCCCTCCTATGCTGTTTAAGCATTATTAAAGCATAAGTTAAACCATGTCTACTATAGAAAATTAAAGTTTATAAATTTCCTAGGTAGCACAGATTGTTTTTTCCAAGTACTCTATGCTTTTAACTTGCATAATGATGTACAAGTTCCTGAAACACCTGCAAAGGAGAATCCCCTCCTATTCTTTCAGGTGTTATTTTTTGACCTGTCCTTGATTTGTACTGCAGTGCTTGGCATATGTGGTTTTCAGGATTATGTTTTCTGGTTGCATAGTGAAGCCTGTTTTTATAGAACTGTAGTCAAGGGGAAGTCCCAGCTGTGCTGCATTCTGGCTGCTTTTCATCATCATTATCTTTATTATATAAAAAAACTTCATTGTATTAGAGTGAAAAACAGCGCCTGATGAAAACAGGTACCCTAAGTTCAGTACGTTGTTACTGCTGGTGGCCATGAAAAGGTGACTATAGAAGTGATAGGACAAGCACATAGTGGATTTCAGAGCCACCAAGAAATAGCAGCTGATGCACAGTTTGCTGGCTTGCTCTGAACGGATGTCCTGTGATAAATACGCTGAGCCTAGTTGCTGTTGTGTCCTTGTTAACAGGAATTCTTTTTGGGTAGGTTGTATGGCATTTGTATTATAAGTGTGTTAAACTTGAAGAAACTTAAACCCAAGCACACAAACTCATAATTTCTGACAACTGTGAAGTGTCCAAAGCTCTGGAAAGGGTACTCCTTTACTGTAATCCTAGTAAATCTACGTCACTTATCAGCGAGATATATGTGGCTAAATACTTGAAGATGGTTCCATAATCTTGAAAAGTCTCTGGAGTTGAGAAGCTGCGAGAGGGGCTGTTGAATACTATCTCTGTGTTTGCTACAACAGAAATTCGTTACCTAGGAAGATGTTTGAGCCGCTGCTTAGGATCCTTAATTTCTATCCAAACCCTTTCATATGGTTATGCCATGCAGCATTTGGTGCAAGTGGAAGGTTTTCAAACTACATTTAAAGGAAGGCATCTCCATTGCTGTACTTTCTAAGGTAATTACAAGTCCTAAGGAGCTATTGTTCGTCCCTGCAGATGCTTGTTGCCAATAATAATAATTTGGCAGCCAGATACCAGTCCCATACTTGGTGTGCGATTCATTCTGTGTGCGTTGTTTTTCTGTGTGCGTTGTTTCTCTGTGTGATTTTCCCTTTTCCTAAAAAAAAGAAAAGCCAACACAGTTGCTTGTTCAATCAGAGCCTGCTCGGTTGAGATTAAGTACACAGATGAAAGGTAGTCAAATCAAACTCTCAGAACACTTCGGGACAAGTTGGCAGAAAGAAGATACAGCTTTGAAACACTTGTTACTACAGGTGTTAGTTCCCTTCTGAGGGGATCTCGGCAGTCTTTTTTCTTTGCTTTTTGTTAGTAAGTTGATCTGCAGTGATGTAAATGATAATGATATCCAGTCAGTATTAAATGCTCATAAAGTGGCAGTAGAGGTAGCAAATTTAATTGGTTTTATTTCCCTTCTCTTAACGGACAAAATGGAATAAGACTCTGAGGGTGGGCTGGGAATTGTTTGAGGTAATTATGGTTTATGCTGGAAGGGAAATCGCCATAGTGGAAACAGAAGAGCAGAGTAACCCCAAGAGCTGGTTTTGGGAACAAGCATACTTTGTTTGTGGATGTACAAGAAGTAGGTGAGACCTTGTGAAATTTGCTTGATAACGCTTCCCAATTCCATCCTTCTGTGTTGGAGCAACATTAGAATAGAGCATCATACTGAATGGCAATAGCTAGTATAGTCAAACAGATTCAGAGGTAATAGCATGAAGTGAATTGCTGTGTTGATAGGAATTTCTGCTCAGTATGTGGAAATAAGAGGAGAAAGGTTAGAGGTAAATAACTAATGCATTAGTGACCCAGCAAAGTAGTTTATCCAAGAAAAGTGGAAGTTGTCCCAGGATGCAGCAGTAAAGTCTTTTTATTAGACTTAAAGGAGGCAGTAATGAGGTTCCAGATGAGAGTGTGTTTCTGGATGGTCAAAAATGCACATTCAAAGTGGAACTGATAAATAGGAGGGAAGAGGATCAGGCATGTGGGGGGCCTGTCATGGAAGAAGCCTCAGATTTAGCTTCTAAAGAAACTCAAATGTTGGAATTTTCCAGGGGGAGAATTCATATAATACTGTAATGTAGAATGCTTGGTTTCACTAGTGAGTATTCCAGGAAGTAATACTAATTTATAGATTTATTAGTAGTTAATATGGATCACAGTGATGGTGATTATTTTCACCGTTGTTCATATATTTCTTCCATGTTTCATTCCAGAATTGTAAGATGATCAATGCCATCACCTTGTTTCCTGAAGATTGTGTTCTGATGCTAAGAACAGTGTAGTAGAGAGCATTACCTTATCCAGAATCTTTTGAGTTGGATACAACATTTTTGTGTATTCTGTGGTGATGTTCACCAACTACAAGCAATCTCTTACTGTATACATGGGTCAGGAATGACAGCTTCATTTTAGATCATTAAGAATAGTGTGAAGCATAAACTCTGCAGGAAAAATACTATAAATCTGTTCTTCATTTTGTTGTGCCTCTAATGGCTTTGGAAGAGAAAGGAACCTTGTTCAACTCGAATGTTCTTTAGTTCTGAAGGTGGCTGGCTGACCTGGTTTTGCTGGCAGCATGTTTCCCTGCTGAGTTTCTCTTTGGCTTTTTTTAAACATGTGGACTGGACTGTTAGCTTGATGAAGTGATATTTGCTCATGCAACTGCAGATAACTTTCTAAAACTCCTGCCAAAGACAGAGCAGGTTTCCAGATATGTTTGCAGTTCTTCACTCAGATTTGTGTTGTGCAGGGCAATTTGTCCTGAAAAGTTCTGTCCATAAGGTGTATCTTGTTCAGAAGTATTGCATGCATATAAAGCATAGCATATGGATAGCTGCTCCTCGTAGTTTGCTTAATCCTCTGCTGTTAATTAAAATCTGATACGACATTAAATAAACTAATCTGTCCTTCCCGCCAGCTTGAGTCAGGACAGCACAAACCCTTTCCTGTAAAAGCTGGGGAGAGCTTGACTTGCTCCTTCTATATATGGGGACGGTTAAACTCCCTGTTGTTACAAGGCTGTCCTTTCACTACCAGCCCCGTATCTACAAAATCCAGCTCTCACAGGTACAAAGACAGTACTGAGTGAAGCAAAGCCTTGTGCTTTTTTAGGGGACATGTTCCACAAGCCTCTGATTCATAGCTGCTATTACAGTAAGGATTTCTCTTGCCCCCAAATAGAATGACATTCATAAACTTTTACAGAACACAGTAAAAAATCTTCCACTGCCTCATCCAAATCCTGAAATGCATCCAAGAAAAAATACAGTGTGTGTATGTGTTGAGGGTGGGTGCAGATGGGGCTGACAGCTTATAGAGCTATGAACTCATAGCAGCTAGAGAGAAGGAAATTAAGTAGTCTCTGTGCCTGTTGTGGTATACAGTTTGTAAATAAATGTAGAAGAAAAGCTAGTGAGGTGTGAAGCTTTACCTTGAATTTTGGAATTGGATTTCTGTGCTTTATGGCTTGACTCCAGAGTGAAGCATCCCATACTGCATCTCTTACAACTATTGGAAACTTCAGCTATTTAAAATTGCTCTTAGTGCTTATTGAATATGTTCTCTTTTCAGCTGCTCTTGGTGTACAGCAGCCATCACTGCTTGGAGCCTCTCCTACAATATACACTCAGCAGACAGCATTGGCAGCAGCAGGCCTGACTACACAAACACCAACAAACTACCAGCTAACTCAGACAGCTGCTTTACAGCAGCAAGCTGCAGCTGCAGCGGCTGCATTACAGCAGGTAATGAAAAAGCATTTGCTGTTAACTGCATGAACTTAACAGTTTAATACTGTGGTTTTGTAAAGCTAAAGTATCCAGGAGAAAAGCAGCATTGGAAATGGTGAACATTACAGTATAAAGCTGTTTAAAAAACAGTGGGTTTTTAGGTCTGCAGCTATCCTTAGTTGTATTAGTCTCTGAAGGTGGGAATTTTGGCTGTGGAGGTGCTGTCCTTTGTCTACAGAAGTTCTTTTGGCAAAAGGAATTTTGCTGCACCTAAACCAAGAATCTAGAGTTTCAACTGTCTTCCAGCACTATATGTATTCATTATAGTATATTTCATAGTATATTTCATGCTGTGCCCTACATGTTATCTTGTCAGGCTTAAAAAAAATAGTGATTTTAGCTAGAAAGAGTTGAACAATACTAGTTTCTATCTAAAACTAGCTTAGCAGAGAACTTGTATTTGGTGTTATTGGGGTAATAGTACTTCCTATTTATGAGATACTTTGTTTTTATCTGTTTCAGCAATACTCACAACCTCAGCAGACTCTCTATAGTGTACAGCAACAGGTTTGTGTGATTCTTACTGTGTACCTCACAGATAACTTTAAAAATAACATTTGTTATGTGCCTTGTAGGATTTGTCTCTGAAATCATCCTTGTATGGGAAGTTCTTAAACTAAGTAATGCTTTTTTGTAGTGAAAGAGAGTTTGAAATCCGTAAACTTGGAGAAACATATCCAGAATGGAAGCCTGTGTACCTTCATCTAAAAAGGAAATTTAAAAATACATACTAATCTATGTCACATGATTCCTGCTAAACTTTGCTCTAAACAGGGCCATGTGTTTTAACTGCTGGAAAGATGCTGTCCACAAAAAGTTCCTTTCTACGTTTCTGATTGGTTGGATTGTTGTTGTGGGGTTTGGGTTTTGTTTTGTTTTGTCATTTTGGTTTTTTTTGTTGGTTGGTTTGGTTTTTTATAGTCTTTGAACTGCACAAGGTTTTGAAAAAGAAGGAAAGGAGATGGAAATTACAGACCTAACCTTCTCCAGCTGCCAGAACGTTTTTTTGGTATTATTACTAACTTTCAGTTACAGAAACCCCAACATTTCTGCTTACTGAAAAAACCTAGATTATACAACCTTAAAATTAACCACATGAGCACAGTTTTATGCATATGCAAACTGCTGAAATGACCAAACAGCAGTGGACTATTAACTGAAACAGATTAAGCAAAAACTCTTACTTGTAAAGAGGAGGTAAAATTGTGCACTTTCCTTAAGCGAATAAAATTAATTTATAACTTTATTTATTTTAAGTTGCAGCAACCTCAGCAGACCCTTTTAACTCAGGTTAGTTTGGTTTTATTGTTTGGTCTTCATCCCCAAACACAGATAATTCAGTAGTGCAAGTTCGTGAAGTCTTGGGTAGTTTAATCTGTAAAATTAAGTCATGTGAATGGACATTTAATTAGTACAGATCTATTTTATCCAGATGTTAAAATATGCATTGCCTTGGTTTCCAAAACTAGCAGCAACCACTGTTCCTTAATCTTGAAGGGAATATGTATGTTGATTTATTTATTTGTTTTGGTGGTTTTTGTTTTGGTTTGGTTTTTTTTGGAGGGGGTGTTTTTTGTTCAAACTTCAAGTGTTTGGCTGTCTTGCAGTGAGTAACCACCTGGGAAAATCTTTTCTTTGAGAAGGTATTTTAACCGTCTGTTTTAACAGTCCTGCAGTAGGTGTATACAGAGATATCAAGAGTCCTGCTGAGCTTGACAGGTTTAAAACTTGCGACAGTTTAACACATTAGGTTGCCCTAGTTTCATTTTCACTTAACCATTTAAACATGCTTAAAAAAAAAACAAAACCAAACAAAACCAACCCTACACTGTCTTACTGTTTTCTGCTTTTATAAGAAGGCAAGCACTGGAATTACTGAGTTAGGGAAGGGTTTACGTTAGCCTCAACCTTTACTGATTTCTGGAATAGACGTGGAGAACAATCTCTAAGCATGTATTCCTGGCAAAGTTAAGAATGTCTCTCCCATTCAGGCCCGTTGCATGGGTTATCTGTAAGCACTAATGCAGTCTTCACCTTTCTTTTTTTTTTTTCCCTAGACTGCATATTTTGGGGAAGTTGGCTTTTTTAAAAGAAAAGGATAAACAAATTCAGTCTTCATTCAAAGTAGAAAAACAGTCATCTACAGACAAAACACTTCCACCTTCTGAAAATCTCCATTCAGAATAATTGCTTTAGAGACATTTTAAACTCATGCCTACACGGGTAAAGGAATTGTTCCTTGTAGGTATGTCAGCTGGTTATAAGATTTATAGTTTGCTTTATTTTGCTTACAGCCAGCTGTTGCGCTACCTACCAGTCTTAGCCTGTCTACTCCTCAACCGGCAGCTCAGATAACTGTTTCTTACCCAGCGCCTCGGTCAAGCCAACAGCAGACCCAGCCACAAAAGCAGCGTGTCTTCACTGGGGTTGTTACTAAACTACATGATACATTTGGTTTTGTGGATGAAGATGTCTTTTTTCAACTTAGGTAAGATGTAATACTTGCCTACACAAGTACTCTGGGGTATCTTCACTCAAAAGGTTTAGGTTGTTGCATTCTGCTAACTCTACCTATAGTGTCTGCAGTTGGTACATTGTTTTCTGTCAATACTGGAAGTAAGATGGTCAAGTAAGTTAATAGACTGAGTTCCTTTATACGAAGTTTTGCATTTTCCTAATGCAAAGCCCATAGCTGTGAGACTTGAAAAGTATTAAACTCCTTATAATGTGAAATTTCAGCATTTGTAGGTGATTAAAATGCATATAACTTGCTGTCTGCCTGTCTTAACTTAGTTCTTGTTAGGGAACTTTAGGACCTAAGATGGTAATTAAATCCCTGTGCATGCTCTGAGCTGGAGCAGGTGGCATTTTCACTGAATTTGGGGGTAGATGCTTTTCCTGTAAGCTTTTTCTTTTATTTTTATAATTTTTTTTATGAACTTCGTGTACTTTCTCCCATCTCTACACATAACTTGCAAATGTAAAGTAACCAGATAAGACTCAGACGATACAAATTGTTACATTTGCAGTGCTGTTAAAGGAAAAACACCTCAGGTGGGCGACAGAGTTTTGGTAGAGGCTACTTACAATCCTAATATGCCGTTCAAATGGAATGCACAAAGGATCCAGACACTTCCAAATCAGGTATATGGGATTACTCAGTCTAACTTGCACTGACTGCTTCTAGTTTAAGCTTGCTAACAATTAATTTTCTCTTCTGCTGTTAGAACCAGACACAAGCTCAGCCGTTACTGAAGACTCCGCCTGCAGTTCTTCAGCCCATTGCACAGCAGACTGCATTCAGTGTTCAGGCACAGCCGCAGCCACAGTCCTTGTTGCAGGCACAAATATCAGCAGCTTCAATCACACCTTTGCTTCAGACACAGCCTCAGCCATTACTGCAGCAGCCACAGCAGAAAGGTGCCTCTTCAGTGTGCAATGTTTGTGTGTTCCTTCTGCTGCTTAGTGTGTGATGATTACTTTTTTTGTTAGTCAGAAGACTGAAGTAATAGTTGAAATAATATGGAAAAGACCCTATAGAATTTTCAGTTTGAATATGTGTCTTCCTGCAGCTATATGTGAGGCACATTGCCTTCAATAGCTCAGGAGTGACCTGGTAATGAAATCCCCATGGACTCCTGTTCATAATCCAAAAGCAAAATTAATGCAATATTTTTATATTAGAATATATTAAATTTATATTTCACACAGTTGTGTTGTTAGAACTCTTACTTCTGTCTGTGTATTATTACCTAAGTTGGCGTTTGGGAGAAGAAATACTGCCACACTTGGCAAACCTAAAACAAAGGTTGTGAGGTCACTTGAATGTTGGCTGAAGAATTAGTAATAGGGTTGATAATAATATAAGATGAAGATTGGTTTTGCCCATAATTGAAGCAAAGGAATGCAATCTAAGCTATCAGCAGAGCAGAACTGATTTGGATAAATGCTTATTACAATCTAATTAGTCCTAGTTGGTGTTTTATTAATGTTTGCTCCATTTACAATCAGTTGGTTAAATACCTTGAGACAAAAGCATGTGCTAGGGGATTGATGCAGCAGTGTAATATACAGATTTAAGAATAATGTTTCAGGAACTATCTTTTTACCTATCAGTAGCTTCAAAACCAAGCTGAGTGGGTAGTTATCTAATTTAAAGCAAATTACTTTTCCATGGAGAGGCTTAGCTATTTACTGATAGCTTCTGTGTTATATTGTATTAGCTATGTTAGTTATATTAACTTTCATCTTAAGAAGATGCTTTTAAACCAATTTCATTCAGTAGTGCCTCAGTTTGGATCAGTGAAGAAAAGCATAATTCTCTTGAGTTTCTTGGGGTGGGTGTTACAACTACATTTATTTGACTCTAGGCTTAGTTTAGAAAACGTACACAAGTAAAGCAACTGTAAAGCAGCAGTGTTTGTAAAGTGCAGATAGTTGCTCCCTCTTAGGTATTGATCTTTTAAATTTTTGTTCCAGGTGGTTTGTTACAGCCGCCTGTCCGCCTGGTTTCACAGCCTCAACCAGCTCGAAGATTAGACCCACCATCCAGATTTTCTGGGAGGAATGACAGAGGAGGAGACCCTATGCCAAACCGAAAAGATGACAGGAGGTATGCTGTTGAAGACTAGGCTATAATCAAAGCATTCTGTAAAGACATGTCTGCAAACAGAGCTGGGCTTGCTTCAGTGTGAGTCAGTGATATGCACAAATGGCTTTACGATAGATACTAGGGAAGAGTTCTTGCCTTTCTGAAATGAAGGAATTGCATGAATGGTCTGTTGTAAGGAGACAGTGTTCTGGAACTGTGGGGAACTTCTCTCCTTTTTGTGAGTTGTTTAGCTTCTGTTCTGGAAATCATTTGGTGTTATCAGCATCCAAAAATATTTGTATCTTGTATGCGTTTTTTAAGTCGCGAAAGAGAACGAGAGAGACGTAGGTCCCGGGAAAGGTCACCCCAGAGAAAACGCTCCAGAGAGAGGTCACCTAGACGGGAGAGGGAGAGGTCGCCTCGAAGACCACGGCGTGTTGTTCCTCGTTACACGGTTCAGTTTTCAAAGTTTTCATTGGACTGGTATGTTTACAGTGCCAGATGTTTGTCTGCATCTTGCTTTAATTGTAGGCACAGATTACTGTGAGCTGTGTAAACACGTGTGTGTGTAGTGAGTGTTAAATGATATCTTAACCTTAAAGAAATATCAAATATGTAATGGCTAAGAACCTTCTATGATAAATAGAAGGTTCTTTGTTATTTTTTTGATGCTGTTGGATACCTTTATAAATACTCCCTAATACGCAGGCACCTTAATCAGAAGTATTTAGTAGTTACTTGATTTTAAACCATGACATTCAATTATTTCTCTTTACATTTTACGTGTATACATATAGTAATAAATACACAGTGGCTGTATTTCCAATTAATATAACTCTTAATTGTGTGCCTTTATTAATGGTTTTTTTATTGCTGTATCTTTCAAATAATATTGTTTATTTCAGCCGTAGCTGTGATATGATGGAGCTGAGGAGGCGTTACCAGAACTTGTATATCCCAAGTGATTTCTTTGACGCTCAGTTTACATGGGTGGATGCTTTTCCTATGTCTAGACCATTTCAGCTGGGAAACTACTGTAATTTCTATGTAATGCATAGAGAAGTAGATCCTATAGATAAAAACGCTGCTGTCCTTGATCCACCTGATGCTGATCATCTGTACAGTGCAAAGGTTTGTATGGATTTCCAGTACTGTGGTTATTTGTTGAAGTTTTTTTACCAATAAGGTGAAAAAGTAAATTTAACTGAACTAAAAATATTCTATAATTTAAACAAAATACAATGGTTTTAAACCTTTCAATAAAGAGCTAGTAAGTAGTGCTTGAAGAACGATGACTGAAATTCAGATTGTTCTTCTGTTACTAGAGCTGTCCTAAAGATTTTTACTGAGGCCTCTACCATTTTCTGCACCCAGTTGCACCAATCTGACTATAAGAAAGCAAGCCAGCTTCCCCAGTATGTCTGAATGTTATTTTTAGGTGATTCATACTGAATAGTTGGTGGAGCCCCTTTTTTATTTCTTCAAGGATCCCTTTTATGCAGTTTGTACTCTTCTGTTTAGTGATTTTTTTTCTTTCTTTCTTTCAGATTCCTCTCAATATTATTTTGTGGAAAGTAGATTGAGCATATTGGGATTATCTGAGTGTCCAAAAATGTTGCATCAAGGGCTGTAATGATGTATAAAAAGACCTCAGTGTCAAAACATCTTCCTAAAACTCTTTTACTAAAATAGGTCTGAGATTTCTAGGTCAATCTGTTTTATAAGTGTATTTCATTATAAAGACAGGTTTAGAAACAAAACTACCTTTAACCCTTGTATTTCTGAAAGACTTCACTTTTCTTACATTCTGTGTATATAAGTTTTGAAGCCTTGGGGCAAGTATCAGACATACTGGTTTTTTTAGTCTATTGATGCTGAGCAAGAGCTCTCTTTCAGAAGGTCAAACTTCAAAATATATTTAGTAACTGAGGAATAGCATCCCATTTGATAATACTAACCTCTTTAGGATATACAGCAACCTTCTTAGAATTGGTTGGGCTATTGGGATGCTGTGAGGATGCACATCAGTGTGTTGGTCAGTTGCCTTGTGACTGACAAATGGAAGGAGTAAGTTACTGAAATCAGAAATGTACTCAGTGTGCTTCTTCGTATAGGCTATTTGGTGTATAGTGATAACATGCAAAGCATTTGCTTTTATCTGCTTTGGGTTTGGTTTGGTTTTAAATAAGATCACACTTTGCATCCATATGTGATGGAGAGAGATTGGTCCTTGGCAGACATTTTAACCCTCAGTTCAACAATTTATTTTACCTTTATTTGTTTTGATTTTTTGTGACATTAAGGCAAAAGTACTGGTATGTATGTGTTTGCAAGTTGTGGTCATTGTTTACCAGTCATGGTGGGAAACCTTCACAAGACTGATCTGACTTACACAACAGGTGATGTTGATGGCTAGTCCTAGTATGGAAGATCTCTATCACAAGTCATGTGCTCTGGCTGAAGATCCTCAGGAACTTCGCGATGGATTTCAGCATCCTGCTAGACTTGTAAAGGTAAATATGCTTCAATGCCACATGCTTTTGGCATTAAAGGTTGGTTATAGAGCTTTAAAAATGCTAAGCAATAAGGGAGGAGTTGTAGGCAGCTAAATGATGGCTTCATTTTCTTTCTAAGGAGACCTAGTTTATATGTGAATCCTGTTTCCAGTTCATAGGAGCTCCATCTTCACTGCTTTAATATTTACTGAATGCTCAACTTGAACTCAAAAGAACAGATATTTGAAGAAACCTGTATTATGTTATTAACTTTGTTAGCCTTTTACAAGCACTTAGACTTTTTTTTTTTCTTAAGGGCTCAGCTGTGAAGAGAATACAAATGAAGCAACAGTTAAATAACCAGTGTATGAAGTGAAATTTAACTATTATTGAAAACTGAACAATAAGTGCTATGGTGTTTCAGGATGTCACAAACTTGTTTTCCGATTAAACACTATTGTCTTAAAGTAAATGGGATTAATTGAATTTGTGATGTTTTTATTTTTTGTAGCTTTGCTTTATTACTTCTAAGCAGGAGCATCAATAGCTGTGTATTGGAATTAAGGCACCATTTAAATGAGTAGCTGTTTGTCTTTTGTGTTAGAAAGCTTTAACTGCAAAGGAACAAGCCTTATACCAGTAGAGAAACTTGATGGAAAGTCTTGCAAGCAAGAATGAGTGATGATGTTTTAAACCTATTCCATTTCTGAAATGATCTGTGGAAAAAAATAACTGAACTCTTTCTTGGCTGACTTTGAGATTTCAAAATAATGTGGTAGCTTACTCACGGATTTCAGTGTGTTCTTTGAAGTATTATTTGTGCTTTGGGAAAATGAGAATCCATCCGTAGCAGGGGAACATTCAGAAGACTCTTTTTGTCTAGTTTTTAGTGGGTATGAAAGGCAAAGATGAAGCTATGGCAATTGGAGGACACTGGTCCCCATCACTGGATGGACCCGATCCAGAAAAGGACCCTTCCGTGCTGATAAAGACGGCTATTCGTTGTTGCAAGGCTCTTACAGGGATTGACTTAAGTGTGTGCACACAATGGTAAGTACTGTACTGCAAAGCAGAGTCCACTGTAGGAGCACCTGTCTGTCACCCCGAGTTAAAAAAAAAAAAGAAAAAAGAAAAAAAAAGAAATGGAAAATATTTTTCATTGTCGGCTGCTCTTGGTAGTGCAGGTGAACTATTCAAAGGATGTTCTGATTTGTAATAAGCTTGATTGGTGCCAACTGTGCTGAATACTGCATTAAGAACTGATTAAAAACTCTGGGTTTATTTTGATGTGTTATGCTCTAATTTCTGAATGTGCATTGAAAATATTTTTCATTTTGTGCATAGCTGGAGAAGATCGTCAAGAGAACTTCATTTCATTGTTCTTTTGTCACAAATGAATAGCTGGTCCTTATATAGCCATATTTTCTCTTGCTGAGTTTTTGTCCTGTGTTAACACTCACTGAAGCTTTACTGATACCAGGAAAGTCTATTGTACACTAAATTTCAAGCACTTCAACACTTTTATTTGCGCATCAAACGTGTGTGCTAAACAAGTTACGTAAAAAGAATTTCGTGGGTTTTCCTCCTTTTCAAGTGCAGTACATTGTACAAGTGTGCCGAAAGAGAAAATATGGCTTCCATAATTTTTTTCTTTAGATAAACTTCAAGGTCTTGCAGCAAAGTTTCTTTACTTGATGTGCTACAAGTGATCTAGGCTCTTTTAAAATGTATTGTAGAATTTTTTTTCCAACATGCTTCTTCCCTTGCAACAGGTACCGTTTTGCAGAGATTCGCTACCATCGCCCTGAGGAGACCCACAAGGGGCGTACAGTTCCAGCTCATGTGGAGACAGTGGTTTTATTTTTCCCGGATGTTTGGCATTGCCTTCCCACCCGCTCAGAGTGGGAAACCCTCTCCCGAGGATACAAGCAGCAGCTGGTCGAGAAGCTTCAGGGTGAACGCAAGGAGGCTGATGGAGAACAGGCACTGAACGCTAATCCCTTTTTCTATTTCTGCTTCTCACAGGCACAGGAACACAGGCACAAAATGCACACCACATGCTACACAACATACATACATAGGAGGAACATAACTGGTAACAATGACTGGTAAACCAGCTTTCAGCAGTGTTTTTTATTTTTATTTCAGCTAGTTCACTAATTTTAAATGTGTGTGCTGATACCACAAATGGAATTGAATTGTGCTTATGATGCGCAGAAAATTTTTTATCATAGATGTAGTTGCTGGAATCTGGGACCAGTTGTTGAGTAAGGTGCAGTTTACGAATAGCTGTCTTTAAACATTTTGCCATTTTCTAAAATTTCTAAATTCTCTCCTCTGGCCAGTTCTAATTGTGATACTTGGAATTGAAAAACACTAGTCTGAAACATCTGACTTTCAGGCCATGTGGCTGATCAGCATCTTGGAATAAGGGAAGGTCTGACTGAACAAGGAGTAATTTGGGAGATTTAAAATCTGGGGGAAGATCACACACTGTGTGGTTAATGGAGACCAGCAGTGTCTGTGTAACCCCAATATTCTTTGTGGTGTTGCTTATCACCCTTTTGTGTTCCGCAGATCTGGCTTGTATTGGCTGAGTGGCATTGTGATCATTTATGAAGTGGTAGAATGTGTGTGTGAACTTGTCCAAATAATAACTTTAGGAGAAGACTATCTGAAACAGTTGTGACCTTGCACAGATCAGCAA
The DNA here is from genome assembly GCA_036873685.1 of Agapornis canus. NCBI lineage: Eukaryota > Metazoa > Chordata > Aves > Psittaciformes > Psittacidae > Agapornis > Agapornis canus. The sequence continues at coordinate 17,028 of JBAFWW010043282.1, forward strand.
CAGAATTAAAAAAATAACTGAAGTGTTTTCAAACTTTCTGAATGATAATTTCTAAATTTTATTTGTCAGGATGAAGAGGAAAAGGATGATGGGGAAGCTAAAGAGATCTCTACACCCACACACTGGTCTAAATTGGATCCAAAAACAATGAAGGTAACTAACTCCTAAATTTTGTCCCATTTCTTACATTTTCGGTTTCAAGGCACAACCTGAAATATAGCTATACATTCCCTTGCTTTGCAAAAACCTTCTGTTTTACAACAAGTGTTTTAAAACAAGTGTTTTACCTGGCTGATTTTTGTAGGTATTGGATGTGATACCACAGTATGCAAGTGTGACTCCTGATTATAATAAGTGAATACAGCTAAGTGAAACTATGCTGAGCTTTTGAACTTCATGCAATTAAAGGATATCACATGCAATATATTAATTGCAAAATTAAGGTTCTGTAGTAATCTTTATAATACTTTAAAATACTTTAATGTTAGTTTGAAAAGGCAGTAATTATACAAAAATGTGTGGCAGGAGACATAAGTGAAAGCCTCCTTGAAGGGAATAATAATAAAAACCTATTTTCCTGTAGTAAAATGGCCTGCCCTGTGAGAAGTTCTTCAAAAAGGGGTTCCTTGAGAACACAGCTTTAAATGTAGAATGGTTTATGTATCTGTAAATACTAGTGGCTTTCAGTACCGATTTAAAAAAATACAGTGTTCTTCATTTTTACTTCACCTTTTCTGCTAATCAAATGTTTTGCAGCGTCACTGGGTGATGCCACTTACAAAGTTGTATTTACCAGGTAAATGACCTTCGCAAAGAATTAGAAAGTCGAACCCTTAGCTCTAAAGGACTGAAATCGCAGTTGATAGCTCGACTGACAAAACAGCTGAAAGTAGAGGAACAAAAAGAAGAGCAAAAGGAGCTAGAGAAGTCTGAGAAAGAAGAGGAAGAGGAGGAAGACAGGAAATCTGAAGATGACAGAGAGGTTAGGTTTTGGACATACTTGGTTTAAGCCTTATTAAATATGCATAAATATACATAAAACATGTAACATTTGCATAAATAAATACATTGGTAAAAAGTACAAGACTGTGCCCAGTTGTGTCAGGATTTTGTAGTTCTTGGATGACTCTGCAGAAAGAACTCCTTGCTGTAACTTGAGATGCTGAATTGGAACAAAATCTTGGTGAGTTTGAATTTCTTTATATCAACAAAGTCAGCTGCAATGTGCAGCTGCGCTAAGGGTGTCCGAATTAACGTGAGGCCTTCAGTGTAAGGAAAAATAAATTCCAAACTCACAGGAAAAACTTCTTGAGAACAGGTGAATACACTTAACCTTTTAAACCTACATGAAAAGCAACTGCTTAGTTGTATAGAGCCTTAAGGAAGTTACATTGTTTCAGGGAGCCCAGTTTCTTCACATGGCTAACAGTTTGGTTAGGTTTTCCCTGATAGTGAAACTTTAATTTTTGCCTTTGGATGACATTCCTGTGTGTTGAAGTTTCTCAGTTTCACAGTTGGTAGTTTCAGTACTACTCTAGTCTGGTTTTCTGTTTCCTGAGGATAAACAAGATCTGTGCAGTAAGGTCAAAGCTCAACCAGAGAAAAGGGACATAAATGTCCTGAGAATGTATTGTGGGTTAGTTGCTTTTAAACCTGCTTTTTTGTGTTTCCTGATGATTCGAAATATTATGTCTGTGTAAGCCTTGTTGAAGGGAGCAGAGGGCATGTGCTTGCTAATTCTGTCAGCTGCTGCCTTCTCACACAGCTTGGATGCACTTCAACTATCTTCAGGTTTCTTGCCGTGGCTTTCTTTAACGTTAGGGACAGAGCTTTCAAGATTTTGCTTGTTTCTTTAAAAAGCACAAGCTCTGCCATGCCTTTTATCCGTACTCATAAAACTTCAGTATTTCTCTTGTCATTCAGTAAGCTGCTTGGTATTTTACTTTTAATAAACTTTTGTTTGATGTGCATCAGTTTTATCTGCAGAGATTTCAGTTCCCATAATCAAAAGAGCTGAATGAATTGTCATCTGGTAATTGTTAAAGCTGTGTTGAGAAGATAATACTTGAAGCTTTTACTCTTCCTGTGTAAGGAATGAGACAGCTTATGGTACTGTATTGCTCTAAAAACACCCCTAGACAATCAGCGTTCTTTCAGGAGTATTGGCTCCTTTGCTAGGTTGCAGTCCATTTCTTGAAGTGAACTCAAGTGAGTCTTAAAAACTAGTCTGTAGACTGAAGCTTCATGTTTGGAGTATACTGTATGGATGGGGTTTTTTTGCCTCTTTTCAGGAAGAGGAAAGAAAACGTCAAGAAGAAATCGAACGTCAGCGGCGGGAGAGACGATACATCTTACCTGATGAACCAGCAATCATTGTACATCCTAACTGGGCAGCAAAGAGTGGGAAGTTTGACTGTAGCATTATGTCTCTTAGTGTTCTTCTGGACTATAGATTAGAAGATAATAAAGAACATTCCTTTGAGGTAATACAGCTGTGCTACTTGCAGTTAGCCATTCCTGTTTCTTTTAAATTCTGTTACCAGTGTTTTATTCTGAAATTGTGAAAGTGTATGATAACACAATAGCAAAATTAAACTTGAATAAGTTAGGTTTTATGCAATACCTGGAAAAAGAAAAAACTTGTTCAGTATTCCATACATGGTTTACAAATAGCTATATAGTCACTATATAATATCCCAAAGAAATGTGCAAGTTTTCAGATGTGGAAGTGAGTTTATAATCTATGTGGCTGGTCTAAGTCCTGCACTACTGGAGTACAGGAAAGAAGCATATTTATAAAGCTGTTCAAGGTTTCCATATTCAAAGCAGATGGCAAGAAATCTGATACTACATAAAATCCTGATATAGTGAAAGTTGATAAGATAGCACCTCAGAGTTATTTAGTCACAGGTGTATAAATTTTTAGTACATACTTTAAAACTTTTTGTCAGTTCTCTTTTCATTCTTCTTTTGTGCAGGTATCATTGTTTGCAGAGCTCTTCAATGAAATGCTTCAGAGAGATTTTGGTGTCAGAATTTACAAAGCACTGGTTTCTCTCCCAGAGAGGGAAGACAAAAAAGACAAAAAAGGCAAAAAGGATGAGAGGAAAGAAAAAAAAGAAGAAAAAGATGATGAAACAGATGATCCGAAACCTAAGAGGAGAAAATCTGGAGATGATAAAAAAGAAGATAGAGACGAAAAGAAGGTTTGCAGATAGTTCATTTATCTTCTGTCCTGTCTGGATCAATATTAAACTACTTCTATTTGAGTTTTGCTTTGTTGCTTTTAAAATTCAGGTTTTGTAGTGTTAGTTAATTGGTTTGACTTGTTGGTCTAGTTAAAATATCCTTCAGTAATATTCAGCAATTTAAAAAGTCTGCAGGTGTAATGGTATTTTAACATTCAGCTATATCATACACATTTTTAAGTAACTAAATATATGCAAATTTTGAGTGAATGGTAGTGAGGTTTTTTAGTTTCCTAGTTATTTAGTTCTGACTAAATAAATTTTTAGGAACTTCTGTTACAGAGGGAAGATAAAAGGAAAGATGATTCTAAAGATGAAGAAGAAACTGAAGATGACAATAATCAAGAAGAATATGATCCGATGGAGGCAGAAGATGCTGAAGATGACGATGAAGGTATCTTGAATTACAGATTTTGTGGCTTTCAGAATTACTTTCTTATTGTCACCAAATATGTTTTCTGAAGCTGGAGAATGTACTGGAACTAGACAACTTAATTGCATTATTAGCCTAATTTAGTGCTTCTGGCATTGTATGAACATAGTATATATAAAGTAGCCATGGTACTCAAAGTAAGGCATGTATATAGAAGTGGTTTTATTTTTTTCAGAATGCAGACCACTCGCAACTCCCATTGAAGTCAGTAGGAGATGTGAGTATTCAGCACCTCTGAAAAACCAAGCCACTCTGACGTGCCTAACTTCCTATTCCTCAGTTCTGAAATGTCATCCTGTTTTTATTAAGCCAGAATAAGTGTGGGGTGCCCTGTACATGATGCTATGAGGAGCTGATTTCTGTTTGGGTGGAGCTGTGTTTGCCTGGAGAAATGGAGAAAGAGATTGGGGAACTTTCTTGTCTCCAGGGAGCAGTTCTCTTTCCTTGCTCGGAGGTTCAGAAAGGCATAAGATACGATGTATGCTTTTCAGCTTGCACTTTTTCAGGGTTTTTGTCCTTTTGTGAAGTTCTTGCTAGAGGTGTGGGGTTGAACTGCTTAGATACTGCAGTCCCAGCATTTTCTAACCTACATTTTTAGTTGTGTTTTTGGCAGGGTACTGCACCAATCTTAAAAAATTGGTGCCAGTCTGTGATTTCCAAAATAACTCTTTTCTTAAAATCTGCCCATGAGAGTGCCATGGGCCTGTCTGCTCTGTACAAGTTCTGCTGCTTCCCATAATCTGTCATTGTGCCGTTCCCAGTCAGAGTTGCTGAGAACAATCCATGAGGTGCAGGAGAAAGCTATTGGTTCTCAGAAACGTGTTGGCAAAATTAGACAAATGTTGTGATACATAGTTTTATCCAAAATTTTCCTCACAAGAAAGGTGAGTTTAAAGCTGAACTTGGAATGTGATTCTCTGACTAAAGACTTGCACGTAAGGTACAGAGCTGCATGCCATAGTCCATCCCTGTAGTTGTCATATTCCCTTTCTCTCCCGATTTTAGATTTAGTTTTACTTCAGTGTCTGCCTCTGCACAAAATACCTGCAGTTTGTAATTCATATCTAGTAAGCAGTGTGATCAGTAATTTCTCAGAGAAGCTACTCATCACAGGATCAGTAAACCACACTCAGATATACATATAAACATGCTTTTAATTACATAGTTGATACAGTTTTTATTGTATAAAAATATTTGAGAGTAAATAATACTGATTTTTTTTTTTCCTAGTAAGAGTAACCATAGTTAGATGTACACTCTCTCAAGCCTCATTAGGGAGAATTGTGGTCATTTTCTACACATGTCTACATAGATGGTGATGTTGGCAGAACTCATTTTGGCCTAGTTAGTGTTTGTTTAAGCTCTTCCAAAGGGGCAGAAGAAGAAAGACAAATGGCTTACGTTAAATTAAGACCAGAGAAAACAGTCAAAATTTAATAGGACTCACGTAAAGGCCATTTGGTTTTTTTAATTATTATTATTTTTCAGTGAAATATATTGATTTCATGTATTTGGGCATTTATGTATGCATGTAAATTAGTGTATGTACTTTGAGATACCAGTTATAAAATTGCTTTCTGTGGGTATGTTGAATTGTATTTCTGTTTTACAGATCGGGATGAGGAGGAAATGAACAAACGAGAGGACAGAAGAGAGGGCAATAGGCATTGCAAAGAGAGATCATCTAAAGATAAAGTAATTAACACCTTTCTTAACAGCTACATATAGCCTTATTAAAGGTGCCCTAATTAGATATTAAGTACTTTTATTATAAGACCTATATGCACTCCTTGATTCCTTCTGCACTTCTGGACTGAAACACTGAGTGTACATAGTGATCTGTCTGAGGACTGATGCTGTATGTGTGCATGGTAGAGACAGCAGCTGCAATTTTATCTGTTATTTTCAACTGCTGTATCCTTACATAAGAAAGAAGAGGCTTAGCGTGATAGATAAACTGGCTTTTTACTTGTCAAGTGATGTTTCAACATCTTCCTGCAAGAAAATTCATGCTTTTTTGTGTCATGAGGCCAATACCTTGCTTCCGTAGTTAAGATTAAAAAACAGCATGAGCTTGTGTCATTACTCTTAAATTTTATTTGTAAATGCAAGAATAAAACAATATTTTTTCTTCAAGGAAAAATAGATGCAGAAATAGGAATAATGGGAAAACACAGTCTGTAGAACTGTTGTAGCTGTGTGAACTAGATGCTCATTCATTACATGCTTATGGGGATTTCACTTTGAGAACAGCTGTTCAGTAAAATACGGGATTGAGAGAAGGGATGTTTACTGTTGTTAGGTTAACTGTTCATTTTTTTGGTATACTAGTGTGAACAGAAAGTGTGTCTAGCAGATGTTACGATCAACTGTGCTGTAATTCTTCTAATGTTTGAAAGATTAAATAGCTTGTTTACGTTTATATTTGAGCTCAGCAGGTAAATGCTGGTTTTATTGTTATATATGCTGGTTATATTGTTACATATGCAACTGAACATAGTAATAAAATTAACAGATGAAAACTTTTTCTAACTGATAAGTTTTGGTTTTAATTATGATGGGAAAATGATATTTTAACTTGCTAATGATCCCATAATAAATTTTCTGTAGGAGAAGGACAAGACACAGATGGTAACTGTTAATAGAGATCTTCTGATGGCTTTTGTTTATTTTGATCAAAGTCATTGTGGATATCTTCTGGAGAAGGACATGGAGGAGATACTGTACACTCTTGGACTACATCTGTCACGTGCTCAGGTTTGTATAGTAAAAGAAATATCTGTGAAAACATTACAAGAATGCTGTAATGGGAGGAATATAGTTCAGCTTCTAAAAGCTGCTAAATATTTCATCCCAGATTTTTATGTAGCCAAATAATATTTATAATAAAATACTAGTTTAATCTTTTGTAAATTATCTTGGAATGAAAAGGTGCAGTTTGCAGCTCTTCATCTGCCCATATTGTTTGTATATGGACCTTTTGTCTCAAAATTTAATCCTTCCTCCTCCTTCCCCCAGCTTTTTTCATTTTAAGTCCCAGTATGTTAAAGTTTAAAAAGCTTTGTAGTTTCTTGTTTAGGGTATACAATGTATGTGTTAAATAACACCATATTTCTTTCCATGGCTCTTTTGTAGGTCAAGAAGCTACTTAGTAAAGTAGTGCTTAGAGAATCTTGCTTTTATAGAAGACTAACAGACACTTCTAAAGATGAAGAAAACCAAGAAGAGTCTGAAGAACTACAAGAAGATATGTTAGGTGGTATTATATTTTCTTATGCCACAAAAATCCCAGAGATTGTTTCTGCGTGAATGATAATGAGATTGCTGAGATACTTGCTTCCTTGAGGAAACTGATTCAGATCGGCAGGAAACGTGCCAGTCTGGAAAAGCAGATCTTGGGCAGTTCATAAATTACAGTATTTCTGGCTTCCAGCATATCTATAGGATAAAAATATCTTGGAACAGGAAGGAGGGCACGGGTTAACATCAAGTACTGATGCATTCATGCCAGTTTTGTAATCAGGAGGATCAGTGCTGTAGGTGGTAGAACAGAGCCTGATTTCTGGAGACATTAATCATAGAATCATAGAATAGTTAGGGTTGGAAAGGACCATCATCTAGTACCAACCCTCCTGCCATGGGGAGGGGTACCTCCTACTAAACCATGTCACCCAGGGCTATGTCCAAGCTGGCAGGAATGCAGGAAGGGGGCATTGAAGAATGTCAGGAAAGAACATGTTTTTTTGGGGGGTACAGAATCACAGAACCCTAAGGGTTGGCAGGGACCTTGAAAGATCATCTAGTCCTACCCCCCTGCAAGAGCAGGGTAACCTAGAGTACCTCACACAGGAGCTTGTCCAGGCAGGCCTTGAATATCTCCAACGTAGGGAGGGTAGGAACTGGGATAAGAAGGGAAGAGAGAAACATGAGGGATAGACCAGCAAACTTGAATTTACTCTTAGCCTGG
>JBAFWW010043285.1:4749-24704 GCA_036873685.1 Agapornis canus
ACAGGGGCTTGGAGCAAGCTGCTCCAGTGGAAGGGGTCCCTGCTTGTGGTAGGGGGTTGGAACTGGATGATCTTAAGGTCCCTTCCAACCCAAACCTGTCTGTTATTCTATGAATAATGACATCAGTTGTGTTGGAGTCCAAGGGACTGCTAAAGCTGCTCTGCCCAGGGAGGAAGGTTTGTAGGGTTAAGTTGTTAACATCAGCATAATCCACAGCAGTTGGGAAGGAGGAGCAGATATATAGTAAATATTGCCCAGAGCATACAGCTTTGGCTGAGAGGGTCAAAGTAGGGAAAGATAGCCAAGCAGGTCTTTCCATAAAGGTCCTAACTTTTGCAATTCCATTTGGGGAAAGAGATAGCTCTGCTTGAGGTAGAGGATTGATTTGGAAACATGTATCTGAGAGCAAGTTGAGCTGTTCTTCTAACCCTAGACCACTGAAGCCAGTAGAATCTTTACCTCTAATGTCCATGGATGATCTTATGGATGAGGTCCCATGGGAGGAGTGCCACTTCATTGCTTCTTACTGTATGGCTCCTGGCAAGTGGTCTGAGCTCCTACACCCCTAGATCACATGGGACTGCTCCTTTAGATAATAGAAGTGTCAGAAAGGTGGCCTTGAATGGTGACATGTAACTGAACCACTGCAAAATAGTGGATTAAGTTGGGAACTTTGGGCTTTTGTTTGTTTAAGAATCCATGAGAGAGAACAGGGCAGGGGCTGAGCAAAATCACTGGCCTGAGGGTCGAGAGAGGATTTCTGAAGCATGGGAAAATCAGAAGATAAAAATACCCTTGGGAAGCAGTATTCACAGCACTGGGTTCTGCAAGGAAATAAAGGTGGAGGAAGTTTCAGAGAAGGCATCCTTTGAAAGTACTGCAGGTTTTGATGTGATAAATACATTCAAAGCAAACAGAACAGCTGCAAAGTATGATAAAAATCACTTGAAAGTTCATTGATTTTGCAGCAAAACTGTAAGTACTTCACTTTATAATAATTGTTCCTCTCATGCTTTCAAATCTTGTACTTGAGCTGCGAGAGTATTCAGGTCAGGGTTGCATTCAGAAAATAGGTGCAAAAAGACAATGAAGCTCAACTAGAGAGATACTTTAATCATGAGCTAATTTACAAACCAAAGCAAAACAAAATCATTTTTGTCTAAGATTATTAGAAGATGCTAATTGTCTGCCTAGAATTATCTTTTTGGTAACCTAAAAAACCTCCCAAAGAAATAAACCCCCGTCTCTTATCTTCCTAATTAAATTTTGTGACTTGGCTTACATGGTTGGTTGGACTTCTTTTCCTTGTCTGAGGACAATGCACGTGAGTTATTTGAATATGAGCTCCTCTGTAGTATAAACTCATATAAACATTGTCTTGATGATGCTAAACTAATGATAGTGCTCTTTGTGATCATTTTCTCTTGGCTCGTAGCTATATTTAAAAGAAGTGAGCGGCTTTAATGAGAGAGAGACATGTGTGAAAATGGAGCCCTGAAAAGTGTATGCAGCCTTGTAAAATCTGTAAGAGACTTAAACCAAACCCAAACCCACCCCTCTGTAAACCTAGCAATTCAAAGCAGCGTTGGGTAACAAGACCATTTCTGTGATTATATGATAAGGACACTCAGGACCAGAGCTAGGCAAGGCAAGAATAGATAGGAGGAATTTGAATCAAAAATGTGACTCTATCCTTTGTTGCCTGTAGTAATGTTTGTTTTCTAGAAACCTTTTCCAGACCATTTTTAGTTTCTTTTGAAACCCAGTCACGACAGTGACTCTGTGTACATGCGCGCACACAAACACTGGCACTCAGTCACTTGCCAACACTTGATGTGAATAAAGCAAAGTATTTTGCTTTACCTTTGTAATTTTGCATTAGCATTTTCTTCAGAGATCTTTGCACAGCCTATTAGTAATTTGTCTAATAAGTGAGTCTTTGGCTCAAGGGGCTATTCGCATGCTTAGTTTAGACACGGGCTTAAGAACTGGACTGAATTTGGTCTTGTGGGGTTGGACATCATCCAATGTGGGACAGTAATGACATCATCTGCTTTAGGACACCCTTATGCACTATGAGCAATGGGGTATGGAAAGTTAGCTGAATGCACTGCGGGCAGCAAGAAATATTTTGCACGAGCTATTAGCTAAATCTGCAGCACTTCACCCTTCCCAATCCATGAACACTGGAGTGTGCTGGCAAGCAGAGCTAAATATGGGTGAAGTGACTCCAGAAGTGGCTTAGGTTTTGAGCACTTTCCAGTTCTTTAAATCATACAGCCACATGGGTGTTTTCTATGATTTAAAATGCTTGATGGTGTTCAGTTCTGTCTAAACATGTAAACTATAGTAAACAATAACAGACACTTCAAGTCTTTCACATGAGTAAAGTTCAAACATTAATAACACAGCCCTTCATTTCAGAAGACTATGCTTACACCAAGGCTGATGTCATCAGAGGTACAAGCCCATTATCATTCTTTGGGGGTATTTTTTGATAACTCATAGCATCTTCTTGCAATACTGCTCATCTTGGTTTGTCCTCCTCTTTGTTTACAGACTATGCAGTCTGTGCCTGCTCCAGCACTGCTGCTTTTGGGGTGATGTCTCCTTTCCATCACACAGGACAAAGATGGACCTAGATCTTGTACCAGCTGCCTGAGGTGGGTTTTCTGGGGAGTCTTTGTCTTCTCCAATTTGTTCTGACTGCTGTGCTGCTGAAGGAGCTCTGCCCAGGGAGGAAGGGTTGTAGGGTTAGGCTGTTAATATTCAGCAGAATCCATAGCAGTTGGGAAGGAGCAGCAGATATATAGTAAATATTGCCCAGAGAATACAGCTTTGGTTGAAAGGGTCAAAGTAAGGATGGACTAGATGACCTTTAAGGTCCTTCCAACCCAACTCTGACTATGATCTGTCCTTTGAAAGACATCTTTACAAAATCAGACCAGGCCTTGGCATTGCCTACAAATCCCATCTCCTCTTGCAGCAGGAAGTCTACAAGCATAATATAAGCACAGTACCAGGGTTTGATATAACTGATTTCTTTAGTGCCAAGACAAAGCTGAGGAACAAAGTAGATAGTTTATATGTATGTGTAGTGGATACCAATGCCCCACCTTCAAGAGTCTCTCTTGCTTGCCCTTTCTTACTCATTAATTAGTGCTCTCTGGATGTTCTTGTTTAGGCAAGTACTTCTTAGGTCATCAGCTGTGTCCTCTTTCCACATTTCTGGTCAGTCATTCTAACTGTATAGGTCTGCTTACCACATACTCAATAAAATACATCTCTCATTGCTGCTGCCAGCAGTCTGCAATCCTATCCAATGATTAGTCAGGTTTCCCAGGAGCCAGAGCAGTCATGAATTTCCAGTGTTTTTTTAATGCTTCTATGTGCACATCAGGCAAAACAACAGTGTAAGTGAGCGTACCAGGTGTTGGAGAGCTACTATTGACTGCTGGAGACTCAAACCCTCTCTTCTGCTTCTTGCCATTTTGACTTCACAGTGACGCCCTGTGCACCAGGTTTCAGAAGTGAAAGGCTGCAATAGACTGAAAAGAACCTTTGCAAAACTGTATTTAGTGGTTAAATGAAATGTGTGAGCCTGTGTTTTTATGCAGAGAAGTCAAAGGAATGGGATTCTACAAGGTCATGTGTTTATATGTCCTTTTTTTCAAGGTCTATCTGTCAATGTTTGAGGGCAAGTTTTAATGATGCTGCTGAGCTGATCTTCCCCTCTCTTTTATGAAGCAAGGGGTTTGACTACTCTCACCTAGCATAAAACTGTTCTGCATTGGGATCAGCCAAATACTGCCTGGTCTGCAATGAAATCTGAGCAGTAGATTTTTTGACTAAGAATGTGCTGTTAATTTTGACACTGGAAGCTCTCTAATTTCTCGTCCCTCTTGCCCACATGTTTGAGTTCTGAGCATGAATATTTGTACTTTAAAAAGGGTTTTTTTCCCTTGTCATTTGGTCTTAGAATGTGTAACACCGAGTAATGCGAGAGGAAGAGCATCTCTCAATGCACTCCATATTAAAACTGCCTGGCCAATGAATAAATCTGGCCTCAAAGTTTTCCTCATCAAACTGAGTCTCTTGAAGAGACTGAAACATCTACAATGGTTCAGTTCCATGTTAATCTCATACTGTTCTTTCAATAGACCTTCAGCTATTTCCTGATGTGTGTGCACCATCTCTGTGGATTGGTCTGTCCAGAGGCTGTTAGTTACCTCTCACTTCAGGGCTGAGACGTCATTACAGTTGGCTCTCTCTGTTGTAAGCTATTTTGTGACACTGTCAGTGGAATTACTTCTCCAATTTGAGGGAATGTTGGCTCTTCTTTTTCTTAATTTAAAGGGAGGAGGCAGTATTCCCTCTTCTGGAGCATAAACAGTCTTCCAAGCTTTGAGACAACTTGATGAAGCCAACACATGCTATCAAAAGCTGTGTGTTGTAGTACCTCTGATGAGGAGTTCTTAACATTCAGTTATTAATAGTTTTGTAACTTTTTGACTTAACCATCACTGGACTGTTCTCTGCTGGATTCATTTTTGGTTAGCTTGTAATTCACAACTGGGTAGGGTTTGGTTCATTAAATTGCAAGAGTTTTCAAGCCAATGCTTACATTGTCCATCAATACGTTGGCAGAATTATCTAGGATTCTCCTTAATTGAGGGAAGCGGTGAGAATGGGCATCCAATTAGGGCATTCATTGTCTCAAACATCCATTCCTGTTTACGCTTCTTGGAAGCTTTCTCAATGTGCTGTGTTGTGCTGGCCTGAGAATCCCACTGGTTCTGACCTACTTGGCCTATTAATCTCACTCATCCTCTGTCTGTCCCTTTGTTGGACTTCTGTAGTCCAGGATTCTGGGACAAAATATGTAGATGTCTTTGTCCTTTGGATATTCCTTGAAATGCCAAGTTTCTGGGCACTCTCAAACCAATGAGCTTAATGGGTGAGTGACAGAACAATCCTCTTTAGTTATTTCTCATAAGGGAAGACTGCTTCATGAGGTATTTCTGGAGCAAGCCGATGACATGCCCCAAAGCACAATGCAGTGCACTGTAGAGATTGTCTTACTGCTTGTGCTGCTGTGGCCTTTTTGCCTTTTATTCCTTAAATGTGTACACCTCAGGTAGGATGGCCTTGCACTGAGCTGCACACACCAGCACTGTAGTGCACTACAGGGGTCCCTGAGGACCCTTAGAAGTCAATCCTTGATCAGCCAAACAGGCTGGTGACCAGACAGCAGCTCACACCACAAGTTCACTAGGATGTAGGGATGGACATAGACCTGCCCTCCACATGGCTGCAGTCCCAAAGAGGGAGTGTGGTTGCCTGGGCCTGCCCCCTCCCTAGGACTGGCCTTTTCTACACTGGAGTTAACATAATGGCACTGCTATACCTGCCTTTTGCAAGTACATTGCTGGCTCCTACAAGGACAGGGGCTGGGGAACAACTTCTGTTTTGGCCACATTCAGCATTGATAAAATCAGCATTTTGTAATTTACCACAGGTATCTACAATGCTTATTTATCAATATGCACAGGTTAATAAGATTGAAGACTATTTATTGCTTTAATGGCAATGATGATAATCCCCCACGCTAATTTATGGGTGCCACAGCAGCCTGGCATTGCAAGGGAGAGGAAAGCTGTTAAATTGCATGAGCTTGAGGCCCCTCACTGGAGGCAGCCTGAATGACCACAGCAGAAGCACTGAGCAGAGCCCTATGGCAGATCAGCACATTGAAAAAGTAGGTTTGACAGCCCCTTTGCTTTACATCCTGTGATTTGGGGGTATTTTTCTGGCGTAAACCAGCCTAACACAGACTCAGACTTAGATCCTAGCCCTGTACAAGGGAAGCCAGATTTGGCCTCTTGATGAAAACCCATCTACCTATAGCCTTGTCTTTGAAAATGCGACTGCAGCATCCCTGCTTGCAGCTATGTAAATGTACTTTTAAAATACCTCCATTTGAAATGTCCTTCTTAAGTATAGCACCAGTCCTATAGCCAAGGGATCTTGGTTTATGGGAGGATGGTTGATTAGAAATAACAATAAATTCTGTAGGATATGTGGCCATGCCACATTCAATCTGGTAAACCTCTTATGTCTCACAACCCGATCACGAATTTTCTGTGTCAGGGGGTGTGTAATCACTCTTAATACAATGATTTACAGTTTGTGTGCAGACAACAGATAGAGACACTCAAATTAGAAAGGACTGTCCAGAAAATGTTAAATTCATCATTAAATAACTTCCCAACCTTTGTATGAGCGATGAGACTGAAATCTGTTAGAAGTCAGGAAAACATGGCAGCAATTTTCAGCCGAAAATCTGTATCATTAAGGAATTGTCCAAGATTAGACCCCTGCAAGCATTAGCTTGTGAGCACTGGGGGGGAAAAAAGAGCAACAGCTTTAAGCATTAATGTGGTTAATCCCACAGCGTAGCACTTGGTTAGAGTCAGGATTTGGAATTATAGCTCAAATGGTGATATTTCAAGGGGAAGGTCAGTTTGAATCAGTGATAATACTTTGCGTTTTTACAGTGCCTTCCAAATAAGAACCTCAGAGGGGTTTATAGACATTAGTGAATTAAGGTTCAGAGATCTCTGCCAAGACTGCAGGTTTTTCCCTGTTGTATAGAGGGAGAACACCGAGCCATGAAGAATTTAAGTGGCCCTGTTGTGGCAGCAAAGGGTGGTGCTGTGTGGGGTGTGCCTGGGTCAGTATGGTTCCGTAAGGGAAGTGTAGGTACAACTGTGGGGAGCAGGATGTGCCACTTGCAGCAGCAGGGATATGGTGAAGGGGAACCTCAGGAGGGTGAGTTTCGTGATGGTGGTTTCTGGCTAAGAGTTAGTTTCTTTCATCTTGTTATCTTGTGATGTGTTTTATTGCAGCTGCTCAACATGGGCTTCTTACAGCATTTCCCATTCACGGTGGCAGAGCTGTTGCACACTGTTCTCTGTCCTGGGAGAGCCCTCTTAACTTCTACTCAGCAATACTTTCGAAGAGAGATCTTTAACTATTGGAATTCTGTGGGAGACAGGTTTTCCAATCTTCTTTGACAGACAGGAATGGAATTCCATGATGAACAGAAGTGCTGTTCTTACATGATGGGAGGCAGGGATAAGAATTGAGAATACTGACAAGCATATCCCGCCTTGAAGTTCCATATTTAATTTTGGATTTTGAATTCCTTACGTGACTTACAACACAACCTACTGTTCAGAGTCAGGCTCAATTGAAATCAATTGCTAATCAAACTTATGTCTACATTAATAAATCACATCTATTCAGATCATGTATATAGGAATAATTTCTGTTATGGTGATCATAATAGAAATTATTAGATTCAGCATTTAATGGACCATATTGTTTGACATGGCCAGCAGGGCCAGGAAGTGCTTGTCTCCCTGTACTTGGCACTGGTGAAATTGCACCTTGAATCCTGGGTTCAGTTCTGGACCCTCACTACAACAAAGATATTGAGGTGCTGGAGTGAGGCCAGAGAAGGACAAAGGAGCTGGTGATGGGGAACAGCTGAGGGGCCTGGGGGGTTCAGTCTGGAGAAAGGACCTGATCGCTCCCTACAGCTGCCTGACAGGAGGATGGATTGAGGTGGGTGCTGATCTCTCCTTCCAAGCATCAAGCAATAGGCATTGAGGAAACTGCCTCAAGTTGCACCAGGGGAGGTTTATTAGGATTGGTTATTAGGAAAAATTTCTCCACCAAAAGGTTTGTGAAGCATTGGAACAGGCTGTTCAAGGCAGTGGTGAGTCACCATCCCTGGAGTTACTGAAAAGCTACAGAGATGTGCCACTTCAGGATGTGGTTTAGTGGTGGATTTTGCAGTGTTAGGTTAACAGTTGGATTCAATGATCTTAAAGGTCTTTTACAACCTGCATGATTCTATGAAATTCTTGTGACAGTTGGGACTAATAGAATATGTTAACCTTTATTCACCTCAGCTTGACACCACATTAGACCTTGAATTAATATATAAACACCTAGCAGAGGCTCAGAATTAAGTAGCCATTGTGACTCCTTTGGCCTGTCAGATGAGTTACTTATCCTATGTCCTTCCTTTAGAAAGCAGCATTTGAAGCAGAGCAATGAAGGTCTGTGCAGCACAAACACGATGTTCTGCTCTTGGTTGTCCCTCTGCCTCTGCAAGTGGCACCCTGGACAGTTTGTGAGATTCAACTATATGTGTTGCCTCCCATAAACACTTTGGGTCAGCCTCCTTCCTCTCCTGCCATAACCTTGAAAGAAATAGAGAGTTTCCAGTCTCTGCAGTTCTTAAATATATGCAAGTTCTAAAACTTACTGCGTGCTAGAAAGATGCTGTCCCGCCATGCCTGTTTGCAGATGTGCTGTCACAAGTGAATTCCAACGTTAACTACCTTCATTTTCCCACTTCTATTGCAAGGAAGAAAACCTGGGAACAGTTTCTCTTCGCCAGGCTAGAGGGCAATAAAGGGCACAGATAAGAGGGAACCAAGGGGATTCAAGTCCAGGTCCTTGTGATGCACAGCTCTATGGTGTCTCGTGTGCCTAATGGCTGGAGTTTAAACCCACGCAATCTTGTGGAAAGATTTTAAACCCCACATGTCACGTACTAAGGGACTTTGATTAAGGACTTTAATGTGTTTTGTTCCACTCTGAGGAATGTAATCCTGGCACTAAACAACTAAAAGACATGTAGTACCTATACTTATACTATACCTATGCTATACGTATATGCATGTAGTACCTATATTTCCAAGTGAAAACTTTTGTATTCTGGAAAAAAAACCAAACCCAAATGGCAACAACAAAAGCTGCTGAAGAAAATGAATCAAAAGCACAGAGCTCTGCAACCTAGAAAATGAAATCTAGGAGTCCATTTAACTTCATTCACTTGATCAACTTACATTACACCTCTGTAGTACGCTGTCATGCATGTTGGGCTCCCACACGTGGGCATTTCTCAGAAGTTAAAGAGGTGTCCACAAGACTTTCCAATAAGTATTATTGCTCCTCTCATTTTAAATAACAAGGTAGCACAGGATTGTCATCACAGGCCTGTTTTTATAGCTGGAGAATCAAAGTATTAAGGGATTCTTCAAGTGTAATGGAAGTTTAACTGAGATGCAATCAGCTCAGGGTCTGAGGAAATGTTCTCTATTGTTCTTCTTTGCAGAGTGCCAACAAATTAGGAGGAAAACAGGAGAGATGCTTATTTGTTTCTAGATTCTTTTCTCTAGCCCAGACATGCATGAGCAGCAATATTTTGTGGCAGTTGCTTGTAGTCCAGACCAGCAAGTAATAAGGCCCCAAGAAAATGATTTGCTAAGTAGAAGGAAGAAAGGCCAAACTTGTTAAGGAAATAATGTTACTTTCAAGGTTCTCAGGGGATATTAGAAACAATGGAGAGTAAAGCAAATATTAGAATTGCATATAAAAGGTACTTGACATTTTCTATCTCCAGTGGCCCAAAAAACATTACTACAAAATGTTGTGATGTTATTCTATTGGCAAGAATACAAAAGGGAACAGGCCTAGGAGATGCCAGCTATTCATTTTAGTAAGAACTCAAAGAACAGAAAAATGAATAGGTAAATTGAATCGTAATAAGAGCTAAAGAAATAGCAATGCATTTACTTATTAAAGCCCATTTAATAGCAGAACTTCCATAATTAAAGTGACTCACCCTGCAGCTAACAAGAGCACAGTGCCACTGCATGTGGTTTGTGTAAAAGTCTTCATGGACGTGCCATGCTCCTTACTCATACTTGTCCACAGAGAAGATGGAAGCTTCCTACTTTTATCTGTCAACACAGTTTCTTTTTCTTCTCTGTTTCTGCAGCTTCTCTGCTTTTGTGCCACAGCTTCTGACTCTGCTCAGTAATGCTCCCTTTGTGAGCTTTTGTAAAGTCAGCAGTGGGTGTGCAGGCACCATTTAAAACCAGTTCTGGTAATGGGTGGGAGCAGAGAGCAGTATGGTGGTGTCCTTTCTTAGATGAGTTTTAAAAAAGGTTGTGAAAAGAAGGGCT
Organism: Agapornis canus; assembly: GCA_036873685.1. NCBI lineage: Eukaryota > Metazoa > Chordata > Aves > Psittaciformes > Psittacidae > Agapornis > Agapornis canus. The sequence continues at coordinate 14,796 of JBAFWW010043285.1, forward strand.
CAGATACATGGACTAGTGCACCCGGCTGTGCTCCTTTAAGGAATGCTGTCCCACACTGGTGAAACACAGGATTTCACCCCATCCTGCTCTCTGCACACACTAACACTTGTGTCTTAACAGCAAGTCTGTCTTTGCATGTCATTTCAGGCCTTGGGGTAAGGTGGGCAAGCACAGTGGTGAAACCATACACTGTAAGGTTGGGCTTTCATTGGTTTTGAGGCTCTGTGTGTGTGGTTTTGTTAATACCTTTCCTTTGGAATCCAGGGCTGGTAAGTGAAGACAGAGAGGTGCCAGTTAATTCCTTTGCTCAGATCCAGTTTGTTGCAGAGGCAATGTTTTTGGTGTGAAGAGCAAGGGTTTACCCCAGAGCAGTGAGGGTAGAAGTGATGTAGAGATGAGTAGGACATAGAAAGTAAGCTGCCCCCCTCCCATGCATCTTCCATTGGCCAGAGGCTCAGGCTGGGTGTGTGGCAGTGGTGTCTGCATGCCATGAGACATGCTGAAATAACTCCCTGACGTCAGGGAGAGCATGGCAGAAAATGCACTTGCTGAGTTTCAGTATGTTTTTAGCAGAGCAGAGATACACAGCATCCCTTGCTCAGAGCAGATTGTACAGTTACCTTTGAGCCCTTTGCTAGTTGTCGACAGAGTTTGCTCTGTTCACACTCCAATACGGGGCCGTCAGCTCACAACTTCCTTTAATGATAAATCCAAAAGTTTAAAACCAGAAGACAGATGCAAGGATTCCATAAATATCTTGTTATTTATTAATTATATCAAATATATCTATTATATGGTACACTAAGCAAGGATATTATAATACAACTGTCTGTCTGCACAGCCCTGGAGGCTTGTATTTCCCTCTTTTCCAAGGAGATGGCCTGACTTTCATGACAGTTATTAACCATTAATGCTCTTTCCACTGGAGTTTTAGGATGGATCTGATGGAATGGAGGACTAATACATATTTAGACATTCAGCTATGTTCTTCATTTAACATATGCGGTCCCACAGTTTCTTTCTTTGAAGTCTGATACTTGAACTATTTTGTTGTTATTAGTTAGTATATAAACTTCCCTATTGATTTACATGCAATCAGCTTGGTAATTTATTTGCATATGTAGAGTTATTTTGGGCCATATATTGCTTGATTGTGAACTGCCTATGCTGTTCCAGTGAAGCTGACTTTTCCCAGTTGAAGGGATGCTTTTTTCTGACCAGTGCACACCAAGAAGTGGTGGTGCGCTTGACTTTGTCAGCTTCTGGCCTATGGTCACAGGCTTTCAGGCTGTCACAGAGGGACAGTTGTATAGTAAATAACAGTTTAAACCCAGTTCTATATTCCAACACTGAATGCTTTTCTTTTCTTTCTCTTTTTTGTATGGGATGAAAGGAGAAATGGCTTGTTATTTTATGTGCTTTAGGTCTATCTCCAGCTTACTAAACAGCTATAGCATCACTTCAGAATTGAAGAAAAGTGATGCCATCTTTAAATTGAGATCCTACGTTCTGAGGAAGAAATGGAACCTCCATTTTATGAAACTCTTTCCATTTCCATTCTCTTTCTTCTTGCACTTCAATATATGCTTAACTTATATTCATCTATAGCTGTCAGATGGAAGGGGAAAGGATGGCCATAAATGCCTTTGGAAGCTGGTACTGGGGGCTACAGTGGTAGAAGACCTTCTTGGAGCAAAGACAACTTATGCAAACCCAGAGCCTGCAGTGGCATCCATAGTTGATGTGGTTGTTACAGGTCTGATTTTGTTATGGAGGTTGCCTAGCCTTTGGGATTGTCTTCATGTATGTATGGAGAAGAAAGAAATATTGCATGTGTGTGTGTCAAGCTAATAGAGTTATTTGGTTTGGGTTTGTGGCTGGATCTTAGGCTCAAATTCTTGCTGAGATTCAGTCTCTACATTACTCTATGGCCTTGAAGCAGGCCTTATCCCTTCCACCTCAGTATCCCACCAGTAGCACTGATGCTAATTTCATAAATCTGCAAATGTTTGGAAAAGACTGAATTTACTTAAGCATTAAATAGCAATCCCAAGGGGACTCCCTGAGCCCTCAGTTTGGAACGTGTTAGAAGCTGGGGTAGAATACAAGTATCTGTTTCACCCTGAAGGTCCATGGTATATTTGGAGGGCTGTAGACATGAAGAGCAGGCTTTACTGCTGGGACAGCTACCTCCTGCGCCCCAGGAAGGAACTGCAATTCAGTCTTGCCAAACTGAGGGCATGCTCTACTTGAACTACAGTGGGGATCTCTAACCTGTGGCTCATCCAAGATCTCATCTGGGCCAAGGCTGAAAAAGAAGAACTCTTTGTCCTCTGTGTTGTCAAATGGGTGCTGTCCACCAAATCTCAACACCTCCAAAGCTCACTTGTGTATGGAGCTGCCCCTAAGCCTGAGCTACACACCCAGCTGCTTCCTCTAGCCTGCAGTAATGAATTTTCATTGCCGTGGAATTTAGGCAGGAATTGCTCTGATTCTAAAGCTCATTGGTCACTAATAATAATGACAACGGAAAGAGCCATTTCTTAAGGACTAAAAACTAATCAGTGAATGTGTAGTTTCTGTGTCTCCTGCAGGTTCTTGTCTTGTGGGGCTGCCAGACCGCCCGTGTCACATGTCTGCCTGTCTGATTTCCGACTCAAGCTTTTCATTTCCTAAATGATAACGGATAAAAGATGAAATCTGGCACACACAGGTAATCTTTGCCATCTTAATATTTGTTAAGCTTTTTGATTTACTGAGAAGTTAAAGTCACTGCAGGTCACAAAACCTGCACATTAGATCCGCTTCATAAAACACTGTGAGTGAATGCTTTAGTCATTCATTTCACAATCTTTAAACCAATGTAGCTGAAGAATTGCACCTCCAATTTATAAATCTCTTAATTTATTTCTGATTCCAGTTTATAGGATGGGAGTACATCCAGCTTTCCCCAGCCATTTGTGCATAGCTAGAGAAGAAACCTGACATATTTCTTGTATAATGGAGACTTGATCCAGCTTACGTTTGTTAAATCACCCAAAGGGAAATGTTCTCACTAAGAAACTTTTGCACACTGTTAATGTATCAAATCTGACCCGTGTTTCAGATTTCTGCTGTTCTTCTGCAGCTAATCTTTCTCCCTCCCTACTTCAATACACGCGTTCATCCCTCTCTTCTGTGGAAGAGAAATATGACTATCATAGTCTCCCTCTCTCTGTTTTGCACATCTGCTCCCCACCCTTTTTCTGAAGGAGATATATGACCCATAGAGAAATCAGAGATGGTCTGAACCATTTTGGATACCTACTGCTATGGGATGTGTGGAGGCCCATGGGCAGCTCAGGTTTCACATCTGCCAGCTTTTCAGAGGATGTGATCAAGGGCAGAAATAAGCAGATGATGATGATGACGATGCTACGGAAACTGGTGTAAAGGAAATGGGATCCCTCCTCCCGGAAACATGTGTGCCCCCTAGCACATGTCAAGATCATTTGGATGTGGTAGGAAGGCTGACACAAAGGAAAGTGTATTTTAAGTAATGCATTATTTAAAAAGGGAGCCTATGTCTTTAAAATACAGTGTCTGAGTTACTATCGACTTTAGATTTGGGCATGGTCTTTGACCTTGGAATGCTGGCAGAGTCAAAAAGAGTGAAATGAGTCAAAGAGTCTGTCAGACAAAGGTGAGATACTGAGCCTGCCTCTGATCTCACACCAACATACGGTGGTGTAACTCCATTGCCCTCTGTAGATTTATGTAAACATACGGAGAGAAAAACCTGCCCCAGAATCATTCAGTACCAAAATATACCCTTCTTTTCTATGGCAATGTAAGAGCTTTGCAAGAGGAACACATAAGGTGCCAAAGGGCAAAATTTTGGCTTGGATTAATTCTGCTTCCAGCCACCCCAGTGCAGAAACTTCTCTCCAATTAACTGACCTTGATGGATAAATTCCTCCTTTTTATCTTCCTCCAACCTTTCCCATACTCCATCTCTTTTTCTCCTTGATCCTCCTGATAAAGTCAGGCTGTCCTTCCAACTGTGATCAGCAGAGCCTTTAGCCAGTGCACAGCTCACTCTCCAAGGACTCCTGATGCCAGGGGCTCCTTTCATTTTCTCTGCAAATACTTTCTAACAAATTTAGAAGGCCTTATTGGGAAAGGAATGGAATACATTTGTGTGTAGTGATGTATCTGCTAAACGGTGTGTGCTTTTCTCCATGCAGTTCTCAAGGGACTTTGAGGCACGTTCTGTGGGCAGAGCACATGGAATTGTTCAGATGTATTGTTCGCATAGTGTGATGTTATTCTGACTATCAGATCCTAAAAGAGAATTAGGAACATGCGTAGTTTTTGGAGACTTCCTGATCTGAACTGCCCTGCTTAGAGCCTGACTTTACCCTTGTGTAGTACAAGGCAGGTAAATGTGTGGCCCTCATAAGGAGGTTCAGAGCAATGCAGCCAAGTTTTTAGGCTCCTTCCATCACCAGTGTGGCCAGGAGTGAGCACTTCATCATGTGGCATCAGTCAGACACTTTTGGTAATTGGTCTTGGGATGAGGCATTCAGCCCAAAGTCCTTCATGTACCTAGTTAATCTGGTCAACCAGCTTTCTTTGGGTACTGTGCAAACAGCAGCAAGTGGAAGGCTTCGAGTGCAAACTATACAAACACTGCTTGAGTTGTGAGAACTTCAGCAGCTCACAACTTGGTCCTTCTGTTGTGGGAAGGAGGATATTAGTGGAAAACAGCCAGTTGCAAGGATATGAGTGGGCATCTGAGGGTCGCTGGCTATCAGATAATGTAGGACCTATGTGTCAACAAAGGAATTTTGTCTCTTTGGATGTGAAGGAGGGAGGCAGAGAGACAAGAACTTCAAGAAATCTCCTGATGGAATAAAGAAGTATGCATATGCTTGCACTAGGATGTATGCAGAACGTGCCAATGCCAGGTGCTTTACCCTCCTGAATTGACTGCTGTGCCATAAAACCACTTTCTGTTTTCTTTTGTCCCTCCAATACTCAGCAAAGAGACATTTTGTTTGAACCTCCTCATTCACCTCTGAGCGGTCCAGCTAAGAAAAAAACCCCCCGAGAGATGTGACTGTACATGCACACAAGGACAAGAAAGCAGGAAATGTACCAGCTGCTGGGGAAAAAAAGAGGAGAATGTTTGCAGTCCAGGAAGGGCTCTCACTATTTCTTTTCCACTTGTTTATTAGTTCATTGCTCTTTGACATCTTTCCCCCAGTCACTGCTTCCACTCGATGTTGTACCGGTCTAACAGCAAGCAATTACCCTTCCCTGGCTTTGAAGCTATTGTTCCTCAGACACTCCTGCCTCTGGGTTCACAACAACTTTGTATTTTTTATTAGTCTTAGGTCTCCTGAGTTTTTCTGTAAGCTTTTCTGTTCTTCACATTTCAGATAACAGAGGCCAAATTTGCATTACCCTGGCCTCAGTTTCTAATAAAGTAACCTACCCTGGCTTCACGGAATCAGAAGGGTCGAAAGGGACCTCTGGAGATCATCGAGTCCAACCCCTCATCTTGAGAATGTTAAATTCAACCTTGACATTTGGCTACTGCAATTTGGCCCCACTTTTGCAGAAAGGTTTGTAAACATGAGCCCTGATTTTTCACTGTGTTACGAACTCCCCACCCAGAACCACTTGTTTTTAGACTGGTTGCAAACCTTCCTCACAGGTTTCGGTAGGCGTGTGCTAAGCATGGGACTGCTGTTCATCCTCTTGTTTTCTTCTCTTGGTATCTGCCTTGACAGTGGATGTATGTCTCTGCAATGGACCACTGTGGGGTGGCTGCCAAGGATGCTGAGGTTTCTTTGTGCCTGGGTTTCCTCCCATGGTGAAAACAGGGAGGGCTGGTGTGTACCTTGATGAGAAACTGCTCTGTGCTTGAGCTGCATCCCAAGTTGCAGCTTGGAATGCTGGAGATAACAGTCAGTGGTCCCATCCTGCTGAAGGCTCAGCAAGCGGTCATCCTTAATCCTGGCTTGGCCTTGCCAATGATACGGTGGGGGCTGACATGGGCACACATATCCCTCTCATGAAGCGTCTGTGTGGCATCCCTCACAGTCTTGTTGAGTGAACCAAACAGGTATTACCAAAATACTTCTGCCTTGGTCTATGTGACTTCTTGCTGTTATTTCTCTGCTTACTAAGAATAATTCTTGGCCTTCATAAGCCAAGATTCCTACTGGTTTGGGTTTTTCTTTTTCAGATATTTAATTCTACTATAAAAGTGTAGACAAGTGCTCGAAGAGAAGCATTTGCTCTAAGAGAAGCTAGAGGCAGACAGGGAAAATCGAAGTTAACCTGGATTTTTCCCACCTTAAAGGATAAATCCTCATGAAGGAAAATGTTTTGGCAAGTCCTGTGACTGAGTTTTGGGAAAGTGAATCCGTCCATTCTGTTTCACACACCACAACTTTTGATGCTGAACTTGTTTTTCCGAGCTCCTTGTGACTTTCACTGTTGAAGGATTTCTGTACACTCTATCTCAAGGTTTTCTTTCTGCTAAAATATTCTCAGGGACTGCAGTGATCACTAAAATTACCCATCTAACTTCTCCACATAAATGGCTAGGTTTCTGCCCACAGAAAGGGAAAACAAGAAAAGCTGTGTTCATGCAAGACCTTTCCAGGTAGCTTTCAAGTCCTTTGTTTTTTGCTTGGTCTTGAGTTGTCAATGTTACTGTTCATTTGCATTTCACATCTCTGAGTAAGACAGTGCCCTTAGGGTTCTGACTTGTTATTGGGTGCCAGAGCTAAAACTGAGCCATACTTTCATGTTCTATTGTATTTGATGGGGGAATCTCAGCAGTGCTTTGTCTCTTCCTGTTTGGAGGATATCTCCTTTACTGACAAAGTTTGATACCTGCTGGTGATCAAGGTGCAGCATGGATTTAACCCTCTTCCTGCCAAGCCAAATGCTGTTGTACTGTTCCAGGCCATTTGTATGGGAAGGGCTGAAGTGTTTAAAGGAAAGTGTGGGGAATGGGTGCTTGTCCTGCAGAGAGTTGTAGCTGATGGATTATAACAATCTGTCCAGGACTTCCTCTCATTGTCAGTATTTACTCAGGAAAGATTTTATTAGACACTGATCTATAGCAGCATGAAGGGCAAACTTAGCTCTACTGATACAAAGACCCTTCCTACAGTGATGTTGGTGCTCAGATTAGCAGTCAGGTTAAAATTCAGCTCTTGCTGCTTCATACCTGAAGTTGGACAAGGGCTGTTGCACTGCAGGATGTAATAATAGAATCTATTCTACAGGTCTGCTGAGGGATTGATAAATTCAATGTAATTTTACTGCAGGCTTAAGTGCTTGAAACAGCTCTGTTATAGAATACCAGTTTAGTGAGCCTAAGGAAGCCTGTGAACAACCAGAAAAAGCACTGTTGGAGGAAGGCAGTGGAAGGTTTCTGCAAACTTTGTTGGCTCTGTCTGCATTGAGATGCTATGCTTGGTGCGCTTTCGAATCTCAGGCAATAAAAGGCTCATTTACAGCAATTTCAAGTTAGTAATAGTCTTCCTCTTCATTTCTCTAATAGACATTTTTTCACTTACTCTGCTGTATATTCCTCAGAATAATTCTTAGCTTTCATAAACCAAGATTCATAATGAATTGTTTCAGATACTTAGTTCTGCCATAAAAATGAAGAACATTAACCAATGGAAAATTAGATAGGCAGAAACAATATTGCTCTATCTTTCTGCCTAATTAAGGTGAATATTTAGTTCCACCCTACTTTTATATGCATGATATTATTTAATCGTTCAGTTACTAGAAGAGCCCAGAGAATAATGTATCCTGATTTTCTGTTTACAGAATCACTGTGATTTCCCCAGTTTGGCTCCTATAATTATTTAATGATAGATGGTTAGTTCTCAATTCCAACTAGCTGCCAGCTCATTCATACTACCTCTAGCACAGCTTCCACTGTGAAAAGCAGCTGAAGCAGTGACAGAGTTTGCTGATTCCCTCCTGAACACCTTAAAGAATCAAATCACTGCTCATAGAATATGCCATTTCTCCTGATAATGTTTTACAATAGGATATATTTGCAGAAAAAGCCTTTGGTTTCCAAACACACAAAAATTTATCTATGGAAGTGTAAAATGGGAATCAAATTGCAAGACTAACATGGACTTTGCTCTGGAGCTGTCCTGCTATGACATGAAGCTCATTGTTTCTGTTTTCTCTGCAGTGGGCATGTGCCTCATTAGAGCAGGGATAGTATTGCACACTCTGTAGTAAATACATTATTTAGGGGGGAAAAAAGAAGGTGAATAAGAGCCCTCTTAGGTGTCAGTAGGATAGTTTCAGTGTCTTGTTTGGAGTTCTACCTTTCCACAGTGGCAGGTATCCCTCAAAACATCCATTTTGGTGTCTCCAGCCCCCACATATCCTAATATCCAAATCCTTTGGATCTGTATTTTGATGGTTTTTACATTTGCTATTTTCTTGCATCTTCTCTTGATATTTACCTTGTATTTTACTTTTCTTTTGTGTTACGATGTTATAATCCCTATTGCCAAAAGCATCCTTCTGAGTTTCACCCTTCTTTTTCTTTCTTAAGGACCTCCCAGAAATACAGGCCCCTAACAGAGCATTCTTGGCTCAGATGTCCCAGGAAACAGTTCTAAAAGGGAAGGTAATGTGGGATTTTTTGTGGCTTTCTCTTACATTAACAAATCATTGCACTGGGGGTGTAGGAAACCTTCCATGATTAAAGTTCCTTTGAAACTGGTACTTTTCTGGGAGAAATGTAATGGTCCAATTTTTCCAACAGCAGCATTTCCTTCTTTGGTTGGAAAAATAGGTACCCCAGGGTGAACATTATGGAGAAGCTGGGGATGGCCCTACACAAGGTTGTGCAATGTGCTGGCCTTCACTACAAATTAATAATGTCAGGTGTGTTGCCCTTGAGAAGTGTCTATACATATAAACAGAGGTAGATGTAAGCACATGCTTCTAGTTGCACTTTCTTCTGTCAGTTCTGTTAATTCTGTTTCCCAAAGGAGTGGTAAATGCTCCATCCCTGGCAGTGTTAAAGGCCAGGTTGGTCAGAGCATGGGGCAGCCTGCTCTAGTGGGAGGTGTCCCTGCCCATGGCAGGGGGTTGGAACTGGATGATCTTAAGGTCCTTTCCAACCCAAGCCATTCCATGATTATGATTCTAATACATACATTCACATATTCAGTGTTTTGGGTCTTTTTTTCCCCTTCTTCACCCAAATTATGTTCATGTTTGGTTTAGTTTCTTGTAATACAGTTGTGATTCTAACAAGGGTTTGTTTCTGTGGGGGTAAGCAAAATCATACTTTTCTAGTGTGTTAGATGAAGTCATGTTGCTAACAAGTATGGGTTATGTGTATATTTTCTTGTATAACAAAGTTTTCAAAGCTGCAACGTGTCTTGCAGGTATTTTCCTCATCTTTAAAAAACAGTTACCATTTCAAAAGTACTGTATATATACTCCACTTTAAATATTTTCATTATTCATTTATTGTTTGTAATAAGTTTAGCCCTAATCCAATGTTTATTAAAACTGGACAGGATTTATTAAATTGGTTCAAGATTATCAAATATGTGCAGATCTTTACATATATTACATTAATTCCCTTTCTAAATATTTGCAAAATTTATTAAGTCTTTGCAAGACTTTTAAAACTGTTACATGAAGCTCAAATTGGCCACATTCATAATGCTGACAGAATGCACTGCTTGTAAGAATATGTGAAAATAGCTTCTGAAGAGTGAATCAGCACAATATGCTGTTCCAAAATCATTTTGGTGTTAGCTTTAAGAAACTCACTCATCAGGGACTGCAGTGACAGGACAAGGGGTGATGGGTTCAAAGTGAAACAGGGCAAGTTCAGGTTAGATCTAA
>JBAFWW010043286.1:0-13837 GCA_036873685.1 Agapornis canus
GGCAGCCACAGCTTCTCTGGGCACCCTGTGCCAGCACCTCAGCACCCTCACAGGTCACAGACACAACCAGACTGGTTCTGTCTTCTGAATACAGTAGACATCAGCTGATTCCTGTGTCTCATTAACCAAGACTTCCAGCAGTTGGGCTGATGTGTGCCCTTGGGATTGCCTGTTGCAGAAACAAGAAAGCTGAAAACACTGTATAGACTATGGTGTTTTGTTTGCATAAACTTCTTACCAGTGTCTTGAACTACAGGGTTTGCTCCCCTTTCCCTGCATTTTTCTCCCCTTCATGTTCAGTACTTCAGTTTCTGGATGCAGCAGGAAGTTGCCCAGTGGTACCAGCTCATACCCTCAGCTCTTCCAAGGAGAGAAATCCCAATGCTTGGGCAGGTTCAGTGTCACTTGTGTTTAAGTTGACAGCTTTAAGATGCAGTGTAGGATTTGAAGCTAGTGCAGAAAGAGAGGATGGATTTTGCAAGCCTCGCTGCACATCATACAGTTGCCCTGACATGAGCAAATACATGGCAGGAAAGTGCATTAATAGCCCATCTCCCTTGCCCAAAAGACATGGTGCGATTTCTCAGGCCTATCAACTTCTTTGTAATGCTCATTGCAAACCTAAAAGAGCCTGTTCTAAAACCTAAAATAAGGTTCTTAAACCTTGTTTCTACGGGCAGGAACATTAGGAAGCTGCTGCTTTTCTATGTGTTGCAGGAGAGTTATCTGATAACTGCAGGAATCTGAGGCACAGCACATTGAGCTCCAACTTCCTTGTGATGAACTTGCCAGTGTAAACAACTGCAGCCTGTGAGTCTCTTCCTGTAAACTGCTTCAGAAAACAATCCTGAAATGGAAGATCCCTGCTTCCCTGAGACAGAAGCCAGTATGGGAATTCCTGCCCTAAAGCACTGAGCCCATTTAAGGTCCAACATAGCTCTTGATTCTTACCCACTGTTCTCTCCAGGTATGTGCCTTGACAGGGGGACTTTTGTTCTTGCATACTGAAGTGTTGTGAGGTTTACTGAAGAGGGAGAGGGGAAGGAATTGGTTTTTTTCCTGGCTAAATGGGGAATTTCCTGGTTATGACTAATGCACAAGCACAATGTCAGCCTCTGTGTCAAAAAATACTGGGGGATTTTCCTTTCTTATGTTTTGAAAAGTGTAAGTCAGAAACATTGGCTACATTTATTGTGGCATCATGGATACCTTTGTAACTCCTTTTCTACCCTGCTCCTTTCGAGTTTATCTCTAATCAAGGGTCTTGTTCTCCTGGGTAGACACAATCCAGCTAATTGGTATCACCAAAAGAAGTCGAGGGAATATCTTAGATAGGTGGGTGCTCTATGTGGAGGTGAAAGGTCCTGATCTTGTCACTGGCAAATGTCAGAGTGGCATCAGTGCTGGCAAGAGGTAAGGCTTGTAGCACTAAGCATTCTGCACCTGCAGAATAAAGTCCTGGTGCTGCACCATGCCTTGGATCCCAATGGGAGTCGCACACATTGTCCCTTTGGTAAAGAGCTGATGGGGTTTAGTACTGGTATCTGCTCCTGAACACTGGTCTTGCCTGGTGTGTGCTGGCTGCAGCAGAGGAGCTGCTCTCTGGGGAAGTCAGTGCTTTTGCTGCTGTTATCCTCAGAGAAGCAGTGAGTGATGCCTTGTAAGGGGAAAGGGACAGGATTTACCTTTGCAAGAAGAGTTGTGATAAATCTATGAGCTGCTGGTACTGTGGAGGAAGGGAGTTCTGCTTCATAGGCTCACCACAGAGACTTTCCTTTAATGCTTTCCAGGGCCCTGAACACCATAAGCAGGCAAGGACACTGATGCTCTGTGCTCTATTTCAGTATCTGTAGAATAGAATCTTGATCCTAGTGGTTGTAAATGGTTTATTCGGGGATAGAATGGGCTCAGGCATCACGATGCCTTACTTACAAATGCCCTTGGGGTACTTTAAACTAGTGGCAGCCACAGCCTTGTGTATAGAAAGACGTAGAAATGCCTTTAAGAATGTAAATGTTCCTACCTGTAACTAGATTGATTCTTGAGGGTTTGGTAGGAAAAAAAATGATTGTTATTTGTAAAACTCAGAGTAAAATCCTCTGGAATTATCTTAAAGTGCAGCATTCTCATATGGGTGTTTTTACATCTTCACCTTTTTGGGGTGTTTTACTTCTTCATGTTTTAGGGTGTTCTGTGTAGCAGAGCTGCTTCATTTTTGGTGATCTTACAGGCTTTATCTTCCTTGATCTTGTATGATTTATAATGACTGTTTTCCATAATTCTTTTGTTGAATACTTCTCTAAGCAAAGCAATGGCCTGAGACAACCCAGCTGGTGACAGTCCCACATAGCCGCTGCCTCGTTGCCCCCACAGGGGGATGGGGAGAGCAATCAGGGAAAAGGTAAAACCTGTGGGTTGAGATAAGGTCAATTTAATAATTCAAATAACATCATCTAGTGCAGGATCCCCCTTTGGCTGGCTCAGGTCAGGGGTCCTGGCTCTGCTCCCTCCTGGCTTCTTGTGCCCCTCCTCACTGGCAGTGTTCAAGGCCAGGTTGGACAGAGCCTTGGTTGACATGATCTAGTGTGAGGTGTCCTTGCCCATGGCAAGGATCTTAAGGATTGCCCATGGATGATCTTAAGGTCCTTTCTAACCCAAACCATTCTATGAAGGACTGGAAGTTCTTGACCAGGCTGAAAGCTACTTAGCAACAACTAAACCATGGGTGTGTTATCAGCGCTGTTCTCAGACTAAAGCCAAAACACAGCACTGCACCAGCTACTAGAAAGGGGAAAAAAAAACCCAACTGTTACAGCTGAAACCAGGACACTACCCCAACAATCTCCATTCATATTTCCAAGCTGCTGAATTACTTAAATCTGCCTATAAAGCACACCAACATATTCTAAGGGTTATGGTTACGTTTATGAAGAATGCCATAAATTTGTGTTAATAATACCTAATAAAGGACACATTAACATGTCTGGAGCGGAGAAGGCAAAGGGCCTGATATCTTGTAAACAGACATTCTTTTGAAATCACAGTAACCATTTCAATCTCAGAAACAATTAGTTTTGGTTACATGCCCATGCTGGTATGAATGATCGTTAATATTCCTGACATGTACATTGCCAACAACTGTACTAGGTTCTTTACAGAACAAAAGATGTAATCCTTGCTTTGGCAGGCTTACAGTCTTCAGACAAGAAGAGTGAGCGCACAAAGACAGCAGGAAAGAAATGGCTTAGTCTGTCTCCCAAACTATAGGTTACTAAACATTGTGCAAACATTACTAAACACATTTATGTGCAATTTAATTACTACAGTGCATTTTCTTAAAGTGCCACTCACAGCCTCACATGAAGGAAGGTCCCTTCACATCAGGGCTGCATCCCACAAGATACAGGAAAAAGGAAAGACCCTTTAGGGGTGGTCCTAACAGGATACAAAGGGCTTTGTGAGTAACCGTCTCCTCCCATAACCATGTAAAACTGAGATAAAACACACTTATTCAGCCATAACGATGATGCCATAAACTTATTGACGTAGAAGAGACACCCCCCTTCCAAAACCAAAGACAGTAAGAGAAACAAGTCACAGCTTTTCTTGCTGCTAAATGAGGTCTCCTTTTAACCATGTTTGCTTTATATGGCTCTGGCAGCTATGATGCCTTTGGCAAAAACTTGTTTAAGTTGCTAAGGCATAATCTCACAGCCCAAATGGAGCTTTTTTGTTTAGTCTGAGAATTTAAACCATTTTGACCATTCAAAGACAACACATTCCACAGCACCTGTCTTTTCAGTTAAATTCAGTGCATATTATACAGAATTTTTAACATAAACACACAGATGTAATATGCCATCTAATCTGTTTCCCTTTTAATCTGAAAAAGCGCAGTAGCTGCTGACAAATTTCCATTAATTGCCTTCAAACATCTGTTGAATAACTCTGAGAAAATATGAAATCAAATGGGTATCTCCGATACATGTGTTTTCTTTATGCCTTCTATATACATGCTCATAAGTGTATGCTAATATATCAACCCCTAAAACCCAATACTTGGATTGGAAACTGAATTTTATTCCTAAAGGCACAAACGTGCAGATGCCCAATTCTGCTGCCTACACTTGAGAAGGAAACTAACAAAAGTTACCAAGTGAGAAGGAAAGAAAGAAAAAAACAACCAAAACAAACAAACCCCAAACCAAAAACACAACAGACCTCTTCACACAATAAAAATAACTAATGAGATTAAACAACATACACAGAGGATGCCTGTCTTGGTGCTACAAGAAGGCACCATTTGAACTTGCACGTCTGGTTGGTTTTCATCCCACCAGAACCCAATCAACAATATGATAACCGTGTATTACATGCTGCCTACTTACTGTTAACACATGCTTAATCCTGCCAACACCAGTTCTACAGAAAACATTATCAGCATGCAACCATAAATGAACAAAATTACCATCTGTACACTGAAGAACAGAATCACAACATAATTATATCTCTTACAGGTTTTAAGTATGCAGTTGCTTTAAATTTGGACTTATAACCTGTTTTTCAAATAACAGCTTCAGTCTGCTTCCAAGTCACCAAGGAAATGGCTGTAATAAGTAACTATACCTCCTAATCAGCAAATGTCACAATAAGCATAGTGCATCTATCCATCTAATCTTTTTTGCCGTGTTATTATAGCTTATGAGCAGTTTTACCACCCATAATGTTATGCTGTCATGTTCTTCTAAAAGCTGGTTGTTAGGATTAACTGGAGAAAGTGAAATATGAATGTCTGCATTAACTGCTGAGATGAACGCTGCCAAAAGCAAAGTGCCCTAGGTCAGAGGAAGACATGTCATGAATCGCAGGGCATGCCACTTATTTTGGTAGGAAATCCACAGAATTAGATCTGGCCTCTGCAAGGCTTCTCTGACTCATCACCACAGTTGACTTTGTATGGAAACAAGTGACCCTCATTTATTTCTACTCTACTAATATGTACCATGGACATCCATACTAAACAGTATAATCAGTCCTTCTCACCAACTTTGATGTTGCAATGATCATGTTATTCATCACATTTACACCACTGTACCTTATGAAGAATTTCTGATATCATTTCCTAACCAAAATGCAGAAGACTACTTTCATTATGACAAAAAAGTTCATGACTAAATCGGATATCCTTAGATACAGAAACCTTAATTCTTGGTACAAAATACAAGAGGTACACAATTGTGTATAACTAGAAAACAAAAAGAACTCCCCTAAGACACCTCCAAAACCAAATCCCTTGGGGATCTGTGATGCATAACAAACTATGACTTGCATAAGACCCAACACTGTAAAGCTGTTTTGGGGCCAGAGGGGGGAAAATATCTCATTGTGTGATATACAGCAGAAGTGCTGTATGCAAAAGACAGGAAGCAATTATTACCCTCTGCTGAGCGCTGAGGGGGCTTCCATTTGGTGTCTGAGGCACTGCACTTGTGGGAAGTGCAGAGAAACAACATACTTAACAGAGTTTCTAAAGATCAGGCCAGGAAGAAAAAGCTGGAAGTCTTAGTAAAAGAGGAGAGCTTTTGGAGAGGAAACTGTTCTTGTAAATAAGGATAGTGCTGTTTTGCTCCATGTCTGGACAAAAACATAGTGGTTAAACTTGCAATTAAAGAAAAACCAAATTCTTCTGTGATTCTAATTAATAACAGGACAGACATTGTAACTAAAAGGACCAGAAAGCAGAGAATCAGGTTACCGCATGCAATCCCCTTCCTGAGGATTATTTAAGAAAAAAATCTCTCAAAATATAATGTAACTATAAATAATCCTCCATCCTAGTGGAACTAGGTGACCTTTAGAGATCCCTTCTAGCAGAAGCAGTGTAAGAACTGTGGTGGTCCACACAGCAAAAGGGAAAAGATAAGCCCCTTCTCCCCACAGCACAGCTTCCCATCTCAGCAGAAGAAGAAGAGCTGGCCGGACCTAGTAGTCACACCCAACGCCCAGAGGAGTCATCCTCACAGCTTCCCTGCCCCCCAGTCTCATATTTCTGAAACTAAGATAACAGGGCTACATAACGGGGCCAAACGGCAAAACTCCATCTTCCTGCAGGCAGGCAGGCAGCAGGCAAACAATGTACTTTCTTCACAAGTACCTTTTCCTGGTGTTCCTGTAGCTGACCCTCTCTACTGTCTTTCCCCCTACCCTCTGCCCTGCCTTCTCCAACCTTCGCATGCACAACAGCTCTCTTTGGACTCTGGGGAACAGGCTGCTGCTCCTGTAGGAACTGGGGTACATAAAAAGGCTAAATTACCTCTTGACATCCATCATGGAAGTAAGGCTGAGACCTATCCACAGTACGCTACGATGTACACTAGCTGTAAAACAATAAGACATGTCTGTGACGCCTCTTGTTATGTTACTGGAATGATAATTTCAGTACCAGCAGTTCACACACTTCTTCAGGGTGGACTCTTCCCTGTTCCCAAGTTTTGGTATCCTTCCTTTCCGACATACACATACGTAAATGTCTCCTCTGTTACTGTAGAAGGATTTCTTCAAAAGAACATGAC
Source organism: Agapornis canus (assembly GCA_036873685.1). NCBI lineage: Eukaryota > Metazoa > Chordata > Aves > Psittaciformes > Psittacidae > Agapornis > Agapornis canus. The sequence continues at coordinate 6,573 of JBAFWW010043286.1, forward strand.
GCTTATGGATTAAGATAAGACCTTCTTCTTGTAGCTGCCTCAGATTCAGGAAATGGTCTTTGGTCAATAGTGCTCACGTCCAGTTCCAGGAAGTTTTAATTCTGTACATGGTCAATAGCACCGTGCCACAGACATGAAGCTAGTATGGCGATGTTCTGTAGACAGAAAAGCATCCATACCAGTACTTTGATGACCTACTTTGAATGAGCCCACAGTTGGCTACTAAGGCAAATGAGATGCCGGCTGCTGATGCACAGCATAAGCACTATGTGTTTGCAGCACTATCCCTACTAATGAGGTAGGCTGCTGAGCTCTGCAATAGCTGAAGTTTCTGTGGAGCTTTTATCTTCAGCTCCAGTGAGTTACAATAATCCAGCCTGGTTGTGCAGAACGTGTTCATCATTACTGCTAGGTCCATGCCAAAAAAAAAGAAGCATAGTTTCTTGAACAGCCAGAAGTAGAATAATTAATTTCTGACTATTTCTAGCATCCTAGTATTGAAGTACCAGCTAGAGTAGAATGCTGCACAGAACTCATAATGCTTTGATAAATTAAGGTCAAGTGCCTTCCCAGGAAAAAGGGGTCACTGCCTCTTCTAGTTCTGTCAAATCACTCACACTAGATACATTTCTAAGCAATGGCTTGGAGATAACCTGAGCCAGTTGCTCTTCCTGAGTAATTTAACAGTATCTTATGATCTATATGTCAAAAGCAGTAGGAAGATCAAGTATGGACATTTATATGATTTAAAAGGTACTTTGCAGTAGCAACAATGAGAGACACAATTAGGTCTCTGTCTTTGCTGGTCATGGATATATAATGAAAAATTAGTACAAGTAATTACATTACAGTAGTCAAGAGCAAAGCACTGTATTCTCTTTGGTGTCTGTACTCATTTGCAAATTTGAAGAACTAGTTACTTAATGTCTTAGCCATGAATATACACTGTGGAGGCTACATTGCAGATGTAACTTTAACATTCTATCCACTTCTCATAGACCAAAACTAAATAAAAGCAGCACAAAATGGTACTTTGCCATATATACTGGAATAAACACTTCTCTGATACATGACAGCAAAACATTAGTGCAGATGTATGAGAAGATGGACAATGTTTGGTATTCTGCATTAGAAGCTGCTAGCAATGAAGCACCTCATAGGTGAGGTGACAGCTTCAAATGTTCAATATAAACAATCTTGGTTGCAGGGAAAGAAAATCCTATCCCAGCAACTTAATCCTTAAAGTGGTCAAAACCCCCAATGTTGCAACAGTGTTCCTCTGAAACTGCCTACCTTGTTAGCTAGTACTAATGCTCTTGAGCAAATAAAGGGTTGGCAGCAGCTGGAGGCATCTGTTGGCTTTTTACCCCAACAGCAGATAAGAGAACGAAAGATGGACTTTTCCCAGTGACAGAATCTAGAGGGCATATGTTCATAGTGTTAATGACAAAAAGGGATTACCATGGTGTTTTCTGCTCTGAGGTAATGCAATGAAGAAGACAGAGTTGCACATTAAGAGAGATAAATATCTGACACGCTGTGGAGGCCACAAGACCTGCAGTACTTTCTGCAACAAAGAATACATTGTAATGTAAAGACCTTGAGCCAGTGAATGTGACTGATGGACACAACCAGGACATGGTACCCATACAGTCAGACGTTAACAGAGCATGAGAACTTTCAACCTGAGCAGTGTGCAAAGGGTGCCTCTGCCTTATTCATTCATGCCTTGCTGGGATAAAAAGGACAACACAATTGAGCATTTGGAGAAGAGACATGACCTTTTGATTTCTCTATTTATTACAGCCCATTGCTTTCTATTACCAGTCGGCTGGCAAGGTTGGCAGGGATATTTACAAGCAGATTGGCAAAGTAATGCCCTGCAGAAGAAGACCGGCCAAAGGTGGGCTGGTACAGCATCCATCCTGTTCCCACTCCAGTGGAGCAGCAACTGTGACTTGCAGGCACCAGCAGGCACAGCTATCAGCACAGAAGCCCCAAGGAGCAATCTCATTTTAGAGACCCAAGGCATGCCAGGAGAGCACACCTCCTTCTACACTCCTTGGGGCTGTCTCAAACAGTGGTGGGATGCACACCTATTCCCTAGGAATACCCTTCTCCCCATTAGGGCTTTACAAATGAGCTCAGCATAATCCAGCCCTACTGGTGATGGTCCACTGGGCATCATTTTCTTACATGCTACCAAAGATTTAAAAGATCATGTACTATCACCAAGTAGTACTCTCTAAATCCTCAGCTGCTGCTATAAAATAAAATAAAATGGCCAATAACCACTAACCAAAAAATATGTTACTCATTATGCAAGATATGGTTCTGTCATTCTCTGAGGGAAAAATGTCTAATTACCCACATTATATCATACTGGAAATATAACAATGAAAACAAGACAGGCTATTGAAAGATAAAAATAACTATCATGGCAACATGTGGTATAGGGGCTGACCCTCATAGACAGGTATTTATTCTGAAGACATGTGAATTAACAGATTTGAGAAAAGCACTGCCAATTAAGCAAACTGATTTACATTAAGAAAGTCACATTTACCCAAATAGTATTTGCTTAAGCTTAACCCATACTGTTCTGTTCCTATATACGGGAGTAGAGAACAGTGGCACACAAGATTAATGGACGCCTAATTCCCTCTCATCCCACATCCTCCTGCAGTTCTTTGGGACTATAACTTAGTGTAATACAAAAAATTATAGTGGCCATCACTTACCTTTGAACATATGGTCAGCCTGACAAAATCTCTAGAAGCCTTATGGCTTAATACCTGCATACATATGTACCCTGGTTTTGCCTCAACAAGCAATGGCATGAGCCAATGTCTTTTTACCTTTCTGCCGACTGCCCACTTGCACACATTTACACAAGGAGGAGCATACAGGGAACAAATAATAGCAGCAATAATAATAATGATGATAATAATAATAAAGCTACATGACATTTCTGCAAACGTAATGGGTAGCCATTTCTCAGGAATCCTGTATGTCCTCTGCAGGCAAACCCTGAAGACCTCCAAAACAGCTGCTACTTATGAGTAGTCTATAAATCTGCACACTCATAAACGTGTTAGATGTGCTTGGTTATCTGTCAGATATGCAGAAAGGTAATGGTGTGGCACACATCAGAATTCATGACTGCACTTTTTGTAGTGCTTTTTTCCCCCCAGAGGTAGATTCAGGCCAAATCAATGGCCTCCAGAAGGTGATGATGATGCAGTGCACAGCTTGGAAATCCATTCATGAGGGAGGGTGACATGAAAGATTAATTAGACATTTGTACTTTCTAGGGCTACAGTTGTCATTTTTTTTTTTCCCTGTGGAAAGGAACCTGTTACCTGCAAGTACTTCCCAGGTTTAACGTAACTGGACCGAGGGGAGGTTTAGATTGGATAACACCAAAATGTTAGTTAGGTATTGCAACAGGCTTTCAAGGGAAGCGGTGGGATCACTGTCCCTTAAGTGTTCAAAAACCGTGTAGGTAAGGCCCTCAGTGACACGGTTTAGTGGTGGCCTTGGCAGTCCTGGGGTAAAGGTGGGGCTTTATGATCTTAAAGGTCTTTTCAAATGTAGTTGATTTGTAGCTGATTGAAGCCTTAAATATTCATACTTGCCATTGAAAGTGTGTTTAAAGGATACCACAGTTGTCATTCTACACATGTGGCGTGCCACATGGAAAATGGAGACGCAGTAACATTACTGTTAAAAGGTTCATAGCAATGACTACATGCTAAATACAATATAATTAGAGAATACTACACTACGAATTAAATGCAAATACTTTGATATGTGACCAAGTGTGCACATTTAGCTTCTATTAGCATATTAAATACAATTTAAACCCCATTCTCAAGCCCCTGAATTTTCTCCTGAAATGGCAATCAGGCAGCATACAGTCTTTCAACACCAGGGGCAGGAGGGGGGCTGGAGAGGAGCTTGGTGAGGCATGAAAAATTGAATTTCAGCAAGGCAATGGAAAGGACATTGTCGGGCAATTACAGCGCTCCAGCGTTTGTAGTCCACAAAGGCTGCAATCATCTGCAGTGACAGTGTGGTGTACGACTCCCCCAAGGCAGCGCACTCTACTTAAATCAATTTGTCAGTAGCAGGGCTGCTTCCTCCCTTCTGCAGAGGGAGCCCACTGGAGCGGAGGACAGCTGGGGTGCACAGCTGTCTCTCTGCAGCAGATCAATTAGAACATCAAAATTCATCTGCTAATTAGCAAGCATGTATGGAGGAGAAAGAAACCTTCCTTAAATTAATCATTTCCACCTATTAATGAATGCAGTGACATCCCAAATTTAGAGGCTAGCCCAGTAAGAAGATACTCAGCCACGTGAGGCACTGGCTAATGCCATCAGGCAATTTCATTATCACAGAAGTTGATTCTGATGCTGAGGTGAAAATAAAACTCCCTAAAACTACAAGTTTGCACTTCCAGTGTCACTGAGAGAAGACCCATTTCTAATAGAGCTACTAATGTCTGAGCACAGTGTAAATAGCAATCACTGTAATGGGGCACTGAGAGTAAACGCAAGTGGCATCAGGAAAAATACTAACCTCCATCAGCCTGACATACCACTTGCCTTGAAATGCATTGAAAAGTGCCTGGACTTCTGTGATTGAGGACTAGGCCTCAGGTCAGCAATTTTTATCCTTGCTTTTAGTTATTTTTTATTCAACCTTTGCATTGTTATCAGAGTGACACTTACTGTTTATTCACATGTTGCAATGTGGCCCAGGGGTGTTTTTACAAGAGAACTTAGCCAAAGTCAACTGCTGATCCAATGCCATTTCAAAGCTTAGCAGGACAAGGTACCTAGTTCTTTTTCTGACATTTCAGCATGCTTAGCAGAGACAAGAAAAACCCCAAACCAAACAAAGACATTTTGCATTAAAACTCTGAGCATAGCTGTTAATTCTTGTATGTGCAGCTCCCAGCCCAAAGAGGAGATATGCACCTTGACTGGTGATAGACAGGAAATTGATTTCTTCAGTTGGGAAGCGCACCAGCAGCCTCCACAGTTACTTCCAGTACCTCAGCCATCACTGCCTAATCACAATAGACTTTAGCAGTTCTTCAGATACTGAGCACAACCCCTTTGCTCTTGGATGTTTGTCCTAGAATGCTCCTACAAGGGGTATCTTGTCAGAAATACTTAAGGAAAAGAACATTTGTGTCAAGAGGACTAAGACAAAGTGATCTCCCAGAAATAGTAGCACAGCAAGGAAAACTAAAAACTGGCATCTGCAATGACCCTACTGCTCATTTCAAGCTGTTGATTCAGTTTATTTCAACCCTTTCCCAAAGTGCTTATTTTCTTTAAGACTATTTTTTTACAGCTATATGCAAATGTGATTTTCAGGCCATTTAGTATCAAATAAACAACTGTGAATCACCATTTTAAAATACATCACTGTAACTTGCAGCATGGAGAAGCCACAACACACAATGCCTATTTGGAAACTCTCTTTTACCTGGCACACAGGTGCTGATGGCTTACCTTGTTTTTAATTCTTTAGTGCCTCACCAAGATTTTCTGTTTTGTTCTGTTAACAGCACTCATTAAAACCGAAACTGCATTAGATGGCTGAAAACACAGGGCCACACTACAGTGCCAGTACACAAGGAGCTGAATTCTCTAAGGGAAGGCTATGAAATGTTATTGGTAGCTGTGCTGCAGTAAAACAAACTGTCATAGAGAGCCACGTCCATTCTCATCTATTGAAGGAGATGAGCTAAAAATAAGTCACAGAGGAGGTCAACCAAGATAGTACAGTGGCCCACTTGCCTTGCAATAATGAACAGCGTGTATGAAAATGTTTAATGGTATGAGGGAGTTTTATCACTACCCTGACTTTTCAAATCCTGCACTAGACTTTCATCTTGCACTGATTTTGATTACACCCAGTGAAGCTCATGCATGATCAGGAGGAGTGTGACCCACCAGGTTTTACAGCGCTAAGCTGCCATTTAATTCTGAATTCCTTTCTTAAGTGAGGACTGATGAATACAGCAAGCACTGAGCTGTAATATATACTCCATTAAAAGCAGCCCAGAGATTGTGACATTCTTGTTATCATATTACCTCAGTTACTGGCAGAATAATATAATTACGATTCACATTGAAGTGGCCTACAGAATGAACTTAATCAAATTTTAATATAAAATATGGCCACTTAGAGCATATTCCATTCAATAGCTTGTTCAGTCAAGGTGCTGTATGGGGAGGGGAAATGCACAGTTGTCATTCCCAGTAATAAAACAACAATTCCTTTTAAGTCAAATATGGCATCACAATGTTTAAGCAGACATTAGAGGATGCATTAGTGTCACTGCTATCATGCTATGTATCATTTGGCATGGATGACTGCTGTGTCACTTTCAGTCCCTTATGCTTACAAAGACATGGAGAAACTTAGTATTTGAGTGCTTCTAGCAAGGAATATGTAATTCATTAGCTGAGGGAAACAAAAAAAAAAGACCCTCTTCTCCTACCTATATTCATGCAGACCAAGCAACTGGATTGTGTTCTGAAGGACCTAACTGCAAATTCAGGCACAGTCATCAAAAGCACTCCAGTTGCTCTGATTCTACACTGTTCTGACTGAGTTGATATCTACCAATTTGATTATAACTGAATTACTTGAAAGTTGAGTGTGTCCCACTGGTTAGATCTTGGGTAACTCCAAATACAAGGAGATACTGCTTAAGTATGTTATATTCTCAACATAGACTTTTTCAAAGAATCCATATGGATTCAGATATGTGAAGTATTCAGATATGAAGGCACAAAAGACAACAGATATGAGAGGTACCAGATACAAAAAGCATTGTGCAGGAGTTTAGGCTCATTAGCGTGCACATCTGCAGCACGTGAACTTGGGTTTGCTGCTGCTCAATTTTAAGGCTTTAGCAAGGCCCTCATACTGATAAAAGAGGAAGAGCTGTGCTGAGTTAAAAATTCAGTGGAGAGCTACCTTTTACTTTACACCATCTGAGGGTTCAGACATGCAGTTTACAACTGCAACATCTTAAGACATTTTACTATTATTTCCTAGCTGATTTCTCTTGAAAGTGGATTAATTCTATGGATTTGTTGGATGTCATCATGTATGGGTGGTGCTGTATTTTGTTGGAGTTTATTTTTTTTGGTGGGTTTTTTTTTTGGGGGGGGGGGTTTTTTTTTTTTCTTTTTTTTTTTTTTTTTCTCCCCCCCCACCAAACAAACACAACAAAA